>JAQIXO010002127.1:0-10541 GCA_034700305.1 Protaphorura armata | reverse complement strand
GGCTTAGACGTCCATACAAACATTGTTCAGGAGGTCAAGGAGAAGCTCTGTGCCAAATCTGGAGTCATTCCAACGGACGGCAATTCCCCCCTGTACCCGCCCCGATATCCTTTGTAAATTGTGTAAATGATTATGTACACATTTGACAATGGAACGGTTCTTGTATGTTCCGCTAAGAACTGCAGGATTTGGAGCAGAGCGAACATTTGTAAGTTTTCTGGTCGGAATGGATAAATGAGTTTTCTTGAGACTCTGTGAATAAATTATGTTGTTGTCGTCTGGCTATTCTAGATTTCTGGCTATCAATATTAAAATCAATACTGAAGGTAAAATAAATTTGTAAATTCATGGACTTTTCTTTTTGGTTCAAAATTTAACCTCATTCCAATTTATGCTCAAGGCTGCTGAAGGTCGTGTCATTTGTTTCAGAGAGATCCCAGTGCCACGCATGGTAGTAATACCAACACTTCACAATTAGAAATGAGTGTAACCACGAAGGTGTTCTTTCCTGTCACAGACATTGTATTCTCACAGCGGAAAACTAAAGACTAGGAATAAAAACGATGAGATCATAGGAAAATATAAATGCTTCATATTTTAAATGAACGAAAAATATTAACAACCGATACGATAAGTATTTATTAGAAGCATTTCATACAAATCACACAAGAGTATGATTTCTTCCCCGTGTGAATTTTTGAATGGGGTTTAACAACAAAGCACTACGAGTCATCGACAACTCAACTCAACCCACCGTCAAGAATACGAATACAGCCCTTGTGATTGGGCAGTATATATTTGCTTATAGCTTTTTCATGACTGAAAAATAAGTACAGATGTTCATAATTATCATGATTATCGTCTCATGATTCATCGCCATCTGTTGGCCATTGAAGTCCAGATACCTATTACACCGCCGAAATTCCAAACGTACTATTCTGACCATTTTATTATTTTCTATTGTTTTGAACATCCCGCGTTGGATTGAATCTTACGAATGGAATTATTATTCGGAAGTCAGTCCGAACTGGAATGACTACTACAAACCTACGCTAATGAGAATGGAGAATTACAGGACAATTTACCATGGATTGATTTGGACGATATTCATGTGCATTCTTCCATACATCCTTGTCGCGTACTTTAATTTCAAAATATTCCGGCATGTAAGAATGGCTACATTATATCTTTCAACATATTTTAATTTTAATTTATTGAATATGTCTATTTTGTGTTACACAGACCAAGGCGTCTCAAGAAGTACGAAGGACTCTCCAATCAACCAGTCCGGACCACTCAGGCAGCAATGGTAACCCTGAAATGGCGTCCTTGACCAAAATGCTCTTAACCGTCGTCGGTGTCTTTGTAGTGTGTAATTCTGCACATATTGCAATTGTGTTTTACTTTCTGATTGCATACGACCAAATCCAACTGTCAACCACTGAAGCTGTTTCTTGTCTTCCGATTGTCATAAACTGTTCTGTGAATTTTATAATTTATGTATTTCTGGGGAAAACGTTAAGAGCAGAATTTTTAAAACTTATTCCAGTATGCCACAGGCAGTGAATTAATTCTTAATATATAAATTAATTAATACCCATACTCGAGAATGTGTAGATACCGTGGACAATTATAACGTATGTATTTTTATTGAATGAAATGGGATTTACAATATGTCTACAAAATATTGGACACGAGATATGTGTTTATTAAATTTTTTGTTTATGAGTTTGAACACATTTGCTGAGAGCTGATGAATCGATGTAATATTTTGCAAACAATTGGCATTGGTATGGTTTCTCCCCTGTATGAGTTCGTGAATGTATTGTTAAACTACATAAATGTGAGAAAGTTTTTGTACAAATCTTACAAGTGTACGGTTTCTCCCCCGTATGAATTCTTGAGTGGGATTTCAGAGCTCCTGATTCGGAAAACCCTTTCTTACATAATTCATAATTGTATAACTTCTCTCGTGTATGAAATTTTATTCAAATTTCATATCTGTGAAAACGTTTTCGTACAAATTTGGCACACATATGGTTTCTCATTATTATGAGTGCGCATGTGAGCAGCTAAATGTCCTGATTACAAAAATGATTTTTGACATGTTTAACAACTCATGTGGTCAAGTTTGTATAGTACAACTCGTATTCGAATGTTTGGCCCGAGCTTCCAGTCTTGCTCTTGTTCAAACATTATTGCTGGTAATATTCCACAGTGTCTAGAATAATAAATAAACCATATCAAAATATCACACTCCTTATTATCTTAACGATGAAAACTATTGTCGTGGTTAAAAAGCAATACAAAATTCAAAATGTATGGAGCAGTAAGTATTAAATAATTTTCGTTTTCCATTGACTCTTTAAGTCTAGAATCAAATTCTTCGAGCACAATAAATTTAATGCATATACCTCTCAATTGTCTCACTCCTTGCTCAAGTGTCTGCCACAAAAATCAGTCCTTGTAAAATTATAGTCACGACGGTAATTTACAATTTGCAAATTACAAATTGATCCAATATTTAAATCAATCACATGCCCTAAAGTACAAATTATCTACTGTATGATTGATGACTGGTACTCATGATTAAGGTTCAAAATAATCATCCACGTTTTTCTTACAGTCTTTTACTCCTAATATTTAGAGTGGATAACTGAAATGAAAGAAAATTGTCCATTCAAAATTTCCAACACGAAGTTTTGGAGTTTGAGAATCAAAGTGTTGGAGTTGTTGAGCAGGTGAACGAATGAATAGTTCAAACTATCTTAAGCTTTCAAGTTACAACCACCACTTCTAACCAGTTCAGATTTCACTAGAGTTTCAAGTCCGAGTTGTTCGAGTAATCAAGTCAACTAAATAAGAAATTTCCAAACTGTAGTTGTTTATACTCAGAAGAAGGTATGAGGAGAGAACCAAGAATAAGAAAAGGTTCAAAAGATCAAAACCTTTCTACAAATAGATTAAGACAGGTAGGGCATCAGAAAGAACACCTCAACCTGTTCTGCAAGGTAACCACTTATCATGTAAAATGCTAATAAAGTTGAAACGTTTCAGATTTGAATGTTCTTTTAAACGTAGCCGAAACGAATCAAATATTTAAGGAAGTAATTCTGTATAAATAAATAAATCAGTCAATCAATAAATGCACGGATTTTTCAATTTGGTTTTAGATGAATATTTGTTGTGTCACTCTGATTGAAACCAACGCCTAAAATGTGACTATATAGTTCGCTGTGTTCGAGTTGTTCTAAATTCTAAACACTTACACCATTTTTCAATAAATTTATCATTTAGTATACAATATTGGATTCTCGTTGCGTTAAATACGGAAGAATAAAAATCAAGACCGAAGGAATCATAGGGAGAGATAAAATGTTCTTATTTTATTAGAATGAAATAGGTTCAAACATTTTTTTGTACAAATATTGGATTATACATATTTATATTTATGAAAAACATCCATTTCATACATCAACTAGTACAAGTTACAACCACTCACAACGTCACATTGAATCATAAGCGAGCGTTCTGTACACTGCACTTTACTCACTCAGTTCTTATATTCTAAACATAAAATTGAATTTGCCTTAAGAGAATTTTATTTTAAGGTATTGCTTTTAATTCTAAACCTAATACATTTTATGCTGCATATTCTACACACGGTTATATATCAAATTCACTATACATGTTTTGAATTATGTGAGGTTTCAGTAAATTCTGTTGGACTCGTTTCATATTGTCAATTCACATATATACATTTATGTCAATATGGATTAGTTCACCTTCTGTTTGTGAGTTCGAATGTGTCTCCACATGGCTGATGAAAATCTGAATGTTTTTTCACAGAATTGACAGTTGTATGGTTTTTCCCCAGTATGAGTACGTAAATGAGAACTTAAATGGCCGGATCCTAAAAATGATTTTCCACAAATTCGACACCTGTAAGGCTTCTCTCCTGTATGAGTTCTGACATGTGCTTGCAGAATTGATGACCGAGAAAATGTTTTTGTACAAATTTGGCAATGAAATGGTTTCTCTCCAGTATGAGTTCTGATATGTGTTTGCAGATCTGATGACCGAGAAAACGTTTTTGTACAAGTTTGACAATTAAATGGTTTCTCTCCAGTATGAGTACGTTTATGAACTCTAAAGTTTTGCGATCGTGAAAATGATTGTCTGCATATTTCACACTCGTACGGTTTCTCGTTGATATGAGTTCTTATATGTGAACTTAAACCGCTTTTCCATCTGAATGATTTTTTACATATGGGACAACAGAAGGGCCTCTCTTCAGTATGAGTTCTAATATGAATTCGCAGAGATGACGACTGCTTAAATGTTTTTGTACAAAGTTTGCATTCATATGATTTCTCCCCTGAATGAGTACGCAAGTGAGATTTTAAATTCCCCGATCGTGTGAACGATTTCTTGCAGATTTCACATTGATATGGTTTCTCTCCTATATGGGTTCTTATATGTCTACTTAAATAGCCTTGGTTAGTAAAAGATTTTGTACATATTGAACAATGGTACTGTCTCTCTCCAGTATGTATACGTTTGTGAATGGTTAAATGTCCAGTTTGTGAAAATGATTTTCTACATATTTTACATTGGTATGGCTTTTCTCCTGTGTGAGTTCTTACATGTGTATTTAAATGGCCCTGGTCAATAAAAGATTTTGTACATATTGAACAATGATATTGTTTCTCTCCAGTATGAGTACGTATGTGAACTGTTAAATGTCCTGATCTTGAGAATGATTTCTTACATAGTTCACATTTGTACGGTTTTTCTCCTGTATGAGTTCTTATGTGTACCACTAACTTACTGGATCTACTGTATGATTTGGAGCACATCGAACATTTGAAGTGATTAGCTGAACGTTTTTGAGGCCCTGTGAATGAATTCTGCGTGGGTTGTCTGACTGTTTTAGATTTCTTGCCTTCAGTTTCCTGAGACCCCTTCCAGCTATCTTCCACACACGCTGATGAGTATCTCTCAAACTGTTTCAGTCTAATCGAGTCCGAATCCACAGACAAGTTCCTTTCGTCAAGTTTGTGTAGTACAACTTTCATTCGAGTATTTGACCCGAGCTTCCAATCTTCTTCCTGTTTGTACTCGGACATTTTCGATAATCTTCCTGGGTCCCTAGAATATAAATAAAACATTGCAAAATACGACTTTTGATTTACTTCAACAATGAAAACTATTATATCAAGGTAGGGATTCAGTAATAAATCTATATTTAAATTTTAAAAATTCATTCACTCTTCTGTACGTGTATTAGCTCGAAGTGCTTGTTAAAAAATTCACACGAAATACAGAATATTGAACAGAACTCCACCCGGATTACACATTGAACCCGGTCGACCCCGGATGATTCACACGACGGTTCTATGCTGCAATAATCGGCGCTGTCACTTATTATTCACCAGTACCCCAACTCCGGCTACTCCACAATACAATTACAGAAGCAGATGAAAGCTAACTTTGCAAAAATCAAATGTTTTAAGTACAATTCGTATTCATAACTCATGAATCCTTGTGTCAGTTCATTCAGGTGTCAGATAACACTGTATGCCCTTGTAGTGTAGTTAAACTTTAGGAATGATGAGCCTTCCCTTAAAACATAATATACAATAAGATATTTACTGTACTGTAATAGATGATGATTGAAAACATTAGTCTGTGATTTGGCTGCAATCTATCACTCTAATATTTAAAATGAATAACTAAAATCGAACAGTACACAACAAAAGTTTTGAATTCCTTACCATACAAATAAATAACTTTCCAACGCAATTTAGGTTCTGTCCTCTATTTTAAAAATCCAACAGTTCTGTTAATCAAGTGAACGAATGAATAGTCCAAACCAAAATATAAGCCATGACATAACTATCACCACGTCTGATTTGACTTCCAATTGTTTGTGACTCACGATAACTGAACCAAAAATTCCTAAGCTGTAGTTGTTTATGCTCAGAAAGGAAAGGAGCATATGAGGAGAACCAAGAATAGATATGGGTCTACACTCAAACCCTTTTTCCATTGCATGCTGGGAGGGACATCAGAAATAATATCTCCCTTTCTCTCACAAGGTAACCACTTCCTATGTAAAGTCTTGATGAAGTCGAAACGTTCAGGATTCGCCATGTCTTTCAGTAATGTAGTCAAGGCGATCATTTTATTTAATATATCAATGCTGTATTAATATTAAGTCCGTATTGAATAAATGTTTACAAACCATTGAATTCGATATCTACTTCATACACCAACCAGTACAAGCATCCCCTCTATGCAGTCTTTTGTGGGAGCATAAATAACTGGTTTGGGCTTACAATATGTATAGAGCAGTAAGTATTAAATAATTTTCGTTTTGCATTGACTCTTTAAGTCTAGAATAAAATTCTTCGAGCACAATATTTCTAACCTCTCCAATTGTCTCACTCCTTCAGTCAATTGTGTGCTACAATCAGTCTGTAAAGTTATAGTCGCGATGGTCAAGCGGATAGCTGGAGTGAAAGGAAATTGTCCAATTCCTTACCATACAAAATTTCCAACACAATTTTTTGGAGTTTGAGAATCAAACAGTTGGAGTTGTTGAGCAGGTGAATGAGTGATTAGTTCAAATTATAAGCTACAACCGACAACCACCAGTAACCAACGAGTTCAGATTTGACTAGAGTTCCGAGTCCGAGTTGTTTGAGTAGTTCGCAGTCAACTGAATATAAAATTCCCAAACTGTAGTTGTTTAAACTGAGAAGAAGGTATGAGGAGAGAACCAAGAATAAGAAAAAGGTCCAAAAACTCAAAACCTTTCTACAAATAGATTAAGACAGGTAGGGCATCAGAAAGAACACCTCAACCTGTTCTGCAAGGTAACCGCTTTCCATGTAAAATGCTAATAAAGTTGAAACGTTTCAGATTTGAATGTTCTTCTATACGTAGCCGAAACGAATTAAATATTTAAGGAAGTAATTCTGTATAAATAAATAAATCAGACAATCAATTAATGCTCGGATTTTTTAATTTAGTTTTAGTTCAACATTTGTGTCATTCTGATTATGTGTATGAGGATAATAAAATAGTAAGAAAAGTTCCTGTACAAAAATAGTACTGTGTAGGATTTGCTCATTACCTTTAACCATGTGTGGAAAACTAGTTAACATTTATAACGCTCTTGATTAATTCTAATAATTTACATCATTGCGGCTTCTCCATTTCTACTAATGCTATTGTAGGGATACTCAGGGCGTTAAATACAGACGAATAAAAATTACAAAGAAAGCATAGGAAATTAAACATTAAGTGAATGAAACGGGGTAAATAATTTGTTTTGCAAATATTGGACTCAATGTGCATTTATTAAAATCATACGTTTCATACATCCACTAGTAAAAGTACAAGAATTGACAACGTGCAACTGAGTTTAGACTACACGTTACTCAGTACTTATTCTAAACATCAAATTCAATTTCCCTATAAGAGAATAATATTTGCAGGTACTGGTTTTAACTGTCATCCTACGGTCTGTGAATATTCTAACTCGATCATATATTCTGTGGGAGAAATTTCATTCTGTATTGTTTACTCGCATTGTGCAAACAGTTGTCTATGCAAATGTGGGTTAATTTACCTCCTGTTTATGAGTTCGAATGTGTGTCCTCAGAGCTGATGAAAATCTGAACGTTGTTGCACAGAATTGTCGTTGGTAGGGTTGTTCCCCAGTATGAGTAGGTAAATGAGAACTTAAACTGTCGCATCGTGAAAACAATTTCTTACAAATTGGACAACCGTAGGGCTACTCTCCCGTGTGAGTTGTGCGGACTGAGAAAATGTTTTTGTACAAATTTAACGATCAAATGGTTTCTCCACAGTATGAATACGTTTATGAACTTCTAATGTTTGCGATCGGGAAAATGATTTTTTACATATTTCACATTGGTACGGCTTCTCGTTGGTGTGGGTTCGTAAATGTGCAATAAAATTGCCCTGGAGAGAAAATGATTTTTTACACACTGGGCAATAGCAAGGCTTCTCTCCAGTATGAGTTCTAATATGCCTTCGCATACTTGATGATTGTGAAAATGTTTTTATACAAAGTTTGCATTTATATGGTCTCTCTCCTGTATGAGTATGCGAGTGTGATGTTAAACCCCCAGATTGTGAAAATGATTTCTTGCAGATTAAACATTGGTATGGTTTCTCGTTGGTATGAGTTCTTAAATGTGTTTTGCAATGGCTTTGGTCGGCAAACGACATTGTACATACTGAACAATGGTATGGTTTCTCTCCCGTATGAGTACGTACGTGTTTTTCTAAATGCCCCGATTGAGAAAATGCTTTTTTACAGATTTCACATTGGTATGGTTTTTCGCTTGTGTGAGTTCGAATATGTGAATTTAAATTTGATAATTCGAAAAATCTCTGTGTGCATATTTGACATTGGTATGATTTCTCCCCTGTATGAATTTTCAGGTGTGTTTTCAAATTTGATGTCTTTGAAAACGTTTTTGTACAAATTTGGCACTCAAGTGGTTTCTCTTCGTTATGAATACGCATGTGAGTACTTAAATGTTCTGATTGTAAAAATGTTTTTTTACAAATATCACATTCGTATGGTTTCTCTCTAGTATGAGTTCTCATGTGTAAAACCAATTCACGGTCAGTTGTAAATGATTTAGTGCAATTCAAACATTTATAAGCCTTTTCTCTAACGTGTGCTCTCAGAACATGCTGCGTTAAATCGTACGGACGTATAAATGATCTTGAACACATTTGACATTGGTGCGGTTTCTCTCCCGTATGAATTATTTTGTGTACTGCTAAATTCCTAGAGCGAGTGTATGATTTGGGGCACAGCGAACATTTGTAAAGCTTCTGACCGGGGGATTGAACAGTGGAGTTTTCTTGAGGCCCCGTGAATGAATTCTGAGGTGGTATTCTGACTGCATTAGAATTCTTTCCTCCAGTGTTCAGAGAAGACTTCCAATCATCAACTTCCGGTGATTCCATGGAATGTTTTTCAGGCTGGTTAAGTCGAATCAAATTTGAGTCCACAGGAAATTTCCTTTTTTGATCAAGTTTGCGAAGTACAACTCTGATTCGAATATTTGATCCGAGCTTCCAGTCTTGTTCTTGTTCAGTCATTGTTGTTAATATTCCAAGGTCTCTGTAATAATAACGAATAAACCATATCAAATCACTACACTCCTTAACACATCAACAATGAAAACCATCATCAAGGTTGGGATGCAATCTTATATAAAATTATCTAGACTCATTCATTGACACATTGAATCAAACATCTGTGCATTTTCGTGTGTCGTTTTGCGAGTTGCTTCCCATTTGGCCCAGGGATTTTCATATTAATCATGTAGTTACGCTAGTAGTAGAAAAAACCTCTATAAAGTAACCCGGAGAAGAGCAGGCCCGAGGAATTGAACCCCAGTACAGCGAGAGCAATCTGTACACCTGTACCACTCCGCCACAGCAGGCTTGTTTTAAAAAAAATTGAGTGGAAATTAATTCCAAATATCATATGTTTAAAGTATAACTCGTATAACTCATACCTCTGAATCCTTGTGTCAAGTGTCTGCTACAACAATCAATCCTTATAAAATTATAGGCACGATGGTCTTCAATTTCAATCAATCACATCCCCTAAAGTACAAATTATTTTCTGTATTTAAATTGATGATTTATAATTGGACTCGAAACAATCGTCCACGTTTTGCTTCCAATATTTTACTCTTAACATTTAAAGCGGTTAACTAAAATCCAACAAATGTACATGCAAAAATCTCTAATTCCTTACAATACAAAATTTCCAACACGTAAAAGTATTCAAGGTTGAGAATCCAATCCCAATCTGTGAAGTATATGAACGGAAGGTCCAAACGACGTGTTTATGCTTAACCACCAACAGCTCAGACGTCACTGTGAATTGTTCGTGTATACTCATGTCAACCGAATGGAAAATTCTTAAGCTGTAGTTGTTTATACTCAGAAAAAGGTAAGGGGAGAGAACCAAGAATAGATAAAGGTTAAAACCAAAACCCTTTTCTAATCCATTAGTAGGTGAGGTGGGTTCAGAAATAATACAGAAATACCTCTACTTTTCGTACATACGGTAACCCCTTTCCATGTAAAATTCTGATTAAGTTGAAACGTTCAAAATTTGCATGATTCTTCAAGCGTAATCGAAGCAAACATTTTATTTAATTTTTGTTTTTAGTTCAACATTTGTGTCATTCTGAATGAACAACACACCAAATATAAAATAAAATCCGTAATATTAAAAACTCGAGGAAACGGAGGAGACTAGACAGTTACGAAGTTCAACTACCTGGTCAAATAAGTCAAGTTCAGGCTCGGCGGATTCTGTGTCCGAGTATTATACGCAGAGTAGTCAGGAAAGTGCTTGCACAACAATTGAACTGTAAATCGTTTGTTTACAACTGTTTAGGCCAGAGTCTATCGAAAATTCAATAGTGTAACTGGATGGGGTGGACTGCCTATCGATTGTGATTACAATT
>JAQIXO010002126.1:0-10542 GCA_034700305.1 Protaphorura armata | reverse complement strand
AACTAATAAAATTTTGAGTTTAAACTTAAAGCGCGGAAAAACTGACATAGGGCTCGATACATTCGCACCATAGTGTATGAACAAATTCTCACTAATGAAACTACAACGATTCCATTCTGGTATTTGGAATTCCATTTCATTGTTTGTGTGTTCCGTTGTTTGAAATTGACTCGTATTATTCATGTCCATGATGGAGTTGTAAAATCCAGAGTCCACAAGCGGCGATTCCGTCACTTTAACTTAAAAGGAAAAGTTTTAATGTTTAACTTTCCTGTCTTCGTCATTAGGTAGCTCAATTAATGTAATTACAATATTTTGCTTTATCACGGAAAGGAATTAGGAGTGATGAGAAATGGCATGTTATGTTTTTCACATACTGCTAGACTGCTACTCGTACATGGAACTACTGTAATTTTTTCCCAAGTAGAGCCACGAATGGCCGCCCGAGTTGGGCCGAGTCAATGCCTCATACATTATCTCGGCCCGACTCGGGCGGCCATTCGTGGCTCTACTTGGGGAAAAATTAGAGTACGCTGTGTTGGATTGCACTTATTCCTCCAAACCCTGAACTTTTACTTTTTCCCCTAGAAACATGTGGAAAAATCGAGTGGAGTGAGTGCGTGAAAGGAAGTGGGGTTGTGAATAACATGTATTAGTTGCAATCTGGCTGGCTGAATCCGTACAGAACGCTCTAACCCATGAGAAATGGAGGGTGGGATGCGGAACTCCTTTCGGACGATGGAGATGGCGTGACAGACAGCAAGGGGGCAGGAGGAACACGGGAAACAAGGCATGCTTAGGGTTTTTTACGCTACCCATTTCATTGTTTGAGTGTTTCGTTCTTTGAAATTGATTTGTTTTGTCCATGACCGAGTTCCGAGGCGGTGTGTCTGTCACTTCAACTAAAAATGAAACTTTAGACGGCAAAATAGGGCGGGATTGAAATAACCACGTTCTGTTTGATTCTTCTTGAAATTGGAGGGGGGGGGCCGTGAGTGGTAACGGGGGGAGAGGGAAGGTGTTTAACGCTAGAACACATGCTCACTAGCACACTGTTTATATTTTAGCCCCGGTCGTCCATGGATGAAACCTATTGATCCAACCTAAACGGGGTAGGAAAAATAAACTCCGCTCTGAGTCATTGAAACTATTAACGTGTGTAACGTAAAAGCGTGTCAATATTAAGATGCCCATCTAAAGTAAAGTTGGGTGTTTTCATTAGTTTTTATTAGGCATTTGTGATGAGGGCAACCACAGATGACTTACGGGTACAAATTGCAGGACGGGATTGGATTGAGAAATGAGGACAACTAACGTTATTTGGACAAATTTTCTCACACAATTCAGATTTATGAAATTTTCTGCAATCCAATCCATTCGATATCTTTTCATAATTTTGTCAACGTTATTAGAGATAAATAGATTATGTGGTTTAAAATTAGGAACAGAATATACGAGAATATGGTGTGGAGTTAACAAGTCACCAACAAAATCATATAGGTGTACAATGTACGGAGGACGAAGGATACTACCTTCACCTTGAATCATAAATTTAATATCGTATTTGTATCTCGTATCAAGACTAGGAACCCATCTATCTTCAACCGGATGAAATATATAAACGTATATAAAAACATTGTATTATAATTCCCAGCCACTTTTAGGTTTCGAATTAATTCGTGATAAAAAAAATTTGAATTTGTTCTTTCCATTACGCAGTCTAGTTTGTGTTACTGGAATTTACGTATGTAAAATGTTTTAACTAATTAGACTGTTGTTGAGCACGAGTTAGAATTAGGTCTCAGTTCGTGCACACTTCGTAAATCGTATGCGTCATTCCACCTTGCTTAATAACATGTTTGGTGTTCCTCCCAAGGTTAACCTTGTTATAATTCCATGATTGACCAAAATTATAATTGCACAGAATAACTTAACTCCCACGCTACTAACATGATAAACTCGTTTGATGGTAAACGCGTTCAGTAACAGGTCCAAACTTCTTGGGTTGCTTAGCAAAACGATGAATCCGAAAACAGTATATACCTTATGTTGAATTGAAATTCTGAGCCGTAATAGGTCACCAGAGATATCATAATGCATTAATACGCACGGTGCCGCGGTGAATGATCTTGATCTTTGATGTGATTAGTGATGACCAACTACGTGTCCGAATTCCACTTTGACAAAATAATGTTTTCGGATTCATCAAGCCAATCAAAAAGTGTGGTCCAATTACTGAACGCTGTTATATGATCCAAATGGTTTACCTTGTAAGGAACACCAGTCCTCCTGGTTGTGTAACAATAGCCCACATTAAATTACGTAAGCTGACGAGTTGATTTTCTTCCACTTCAACGAATTACAATAATATCGTAAACATTTCAACGTCCTTGTATTGTCTCTTTCTTCTCTCAATCAATTCGTACGATACTGGATATAGACAACATCAGTGGAGTGAGTCTGTCATGAAGTGCACGGGGTGGTTCTCAGAACAGATTTAGTCGGAGAAGTAGAAGTATTGCACAACCCCATCTGTATTTAAAGTGTTTAGTCTTCACATCAGGACAGGAGCTGTAAGTACAAAATGAAACTGCAATCATTTTATGACATTATCAGGAAATTCTAAAATGAGAACATTCTATTTCACTACACCTGCCACATTGTACATACTTCCACACTCTGTGATGTGAAACCCAGAACAAAAGTTGTTTCAGGATGAGAGGATGAGACTACAGACCCGAACTACTCCATTGAAATCCATACATCCTCGACTCCATACATGTAATAGTTTACCAGGCTTCAAATCTCTGATATGGAGCCTGGTAAACTATTACATGTATGGAGACGTGGACAAATCCTATGCTTATGAAATGATCAATATGAAATTCCTGAAATGGATGCGGAAGTTGGTGATAAAATAACATATTTACGTATTACATTCATTAAATTAGCCATCAAATTCGTCGTATATAAAACATTTATTTCAAAAATGAATCCGTGGTAGGCTTTCATATGTTGATTTTTAGAATTTACATGGAGTAATCAAATCACCCACAGAAATACTCAAATCGCATTCACAAAAACCGGTCACCCTGTATACTTGCGTGTCACATCCCCTCTCCCACTTATTGACATTCGACCGGTTTAGGTAAGTAAAATTTGAGGGTTTTGAGCAATACATAAGTGCAGTCCAACTCCGCGCGCGTGCATCCATGTACGAGTTACAGTATGAGAAAAACATGACACGCAAATTCTCTCTTCAAACATTCATTTCATTTGATGATGAAACACATATTGTAACTACTAATTCAGTTTCCTAATCAGACAGGGACACGAAAGTTAAACATTTTAATTTTTCATTTTATGTTAAAATAACAAACTCTCCGCCTGTGAACACAAGTTTTAACAAGTGAAGACCCAAACAATGATATTGAATTTTTTGAGACTTTTGAAATACTACACAGACTAAAAACCCGTAGTTATAATTTGTTTTAGCTAGTACGTTCAATTCTTAATTAATTGTCGTAAAGTCAATTAGTAAACATTTTTACGACGGTACAGGATAAATTCTGACTAAATATGCGAGATTGTGCTGACACTTGGAAAGTGGAGCCTCCATTTGATATATTTTTAATTGGAGGAGTGGGAACAATTGTAAGTGTGATTGGAATTCTAGGAAATGTGCTGACTATATTGGTCCTGACTCGACCTTCAATGAAGTCATCTACGACTATAATTCTCTTGGGTTTGAGTGTTTGTGACTTCGTCTTTGTCGCGTCCGATTGTATTTTGTTTGGATTTTATGCATTATTTAAATACTTGAAGGTTTGGAGAGAATACGTCACAACTGTTCACCCAGCCGTTTTTCCATATTTGTATCCGGTTCTTGAAATTTGTAAGTTATTTGGTAATATCAAATCAACAAAATTATACGTGATTTTATCATTTTTAAGCTCAAGTTGGCTCAGTCTACTTCACTATAGCAGTGACCGTGGAAAGATTCGTTGTCGTCCGTTTCCCTCTGCGGGCTCGGATCTATTGTACAACTAGGAATGCTGTCAGGACATCAATTATCATTCTTGGATTTGCTGTTCTGTTTACACTCCCTCTTTGGTTTACCGTTTCATATGAGGACAAATACGTGAATGGGACGTGGGTCTGTTATCAGTTAACGCTGTCCGAACTCGGAAGAAATCCCAAATTTGTGTTATACTATGGAAATTGGGCTAGTACCATTGTCTATCGATTGATTCCGTTCACTGTACTCATTGTTCTTAATTGGAACATTTATAAGAAGGTAATACAGTTGTTAAATCGCATCTTATCGTAGTGGTACGGGTTAGCCCTTGCCACTTCGCTGTATAATACTAGTACTGTGTGCGCATAAAATTTGATTATACTATGCAGTTGCGAGAGGCTAATCTATCAAGACAGACAATGACGCAGTCGGAATCGAATGAAATCTCCATTGCCAAAATGCTGCTTGTGGTCGTTCTAGTTTTCTTGGCTTGTAATTCCGTTCGATTCGTCTACCGAATGAAAGAAGCCATTTTTGAGGGAGAAGCTAATACACCAGTTATCTATACAGCACTCTCGCAACTACTCATCAATCTTAACTCTGCAGTCAATTTTATTATTTATTGTCTTATGGGTGCGAAATTCAGAAGAACTTGCATTGACTTACTTTGTCCACGTGCAATACGAGACGCGGATACGGATGGTTCTACAACTTCTACCACTTGTACGAACATTTCAAATCCAATCCCGTAGGTAATGCCAACTGAGAATTCTAAACAGAGACAGCTGGGCCATGACCCATGATACGGATTCTATTTCTGAAAGTATATACTTCAACTACAACAACGTGATTCATAATTCCAGGGAATATTTTATTATATTAATTTTGAAAATCGTTTAAATTAAATGTGATGGATAGTTGAAAGACAAACGTATTGTTGAATGTAACGTGTGCAACTTCGGTCAACCCGCATCGATCTAAAACATCATAGAATTTGAAATAAATAATCTTGAAACTTATGATAAATTATTCAAACATACACTACGAATCCCTTCTATTCTTCCAATCAACCAATATTGAAACATATTATGAAAAAAATAAATAGGGTTAGGATGAAACAGTGTTCAATAATTGTCCAACGCATGTTATTATGCTTTACTGTTCTTTACTTCATTTAACTTGGATGAATATATCGGTTAGAAATGCAAATGCCTTAGTCGTTCAATTTTCATGACAAAATATCTCAAATCTGTTTGTCATGGTGTACTTGCACTAGCGTGCTGGGCTTGTCGTGTTGTACATCATTTGTCAATGAAATAAACAATAAATAAATCAATCAACCATGTTCATGGACATTTCTGCGCCGTCCATCACCTTACCCACGTATTATCACTTCATTTGCTTGTTCATAAATTAATGTCACATTTTAAATCCTGGTTCTTTGTCCGAGTCAGCGCGAGCCATCTACTGTTGAATTTGGACTTGCAAATGGTATTTTTCTGCTTCATTGTTTGGATATTGTATAGTCTTGTGGAGGAAGTCCCAGTGCCAGTGCCCCCTAGTGAAAGATATTGATTTTCTTGTTCTGCATGTATAGTTTTGGTCTATAGTCTCATCCAGAAACACATTTTGTTCTGCCCGGGTCCACATCACAAAGATCTAGTTTTGAGTTTGGAAGTATGTACAGGTGTAGTATAGTGAAATATAATGTTCTTGTTTTAGAATTTATAAATAATACCATAAAATAACTAAATAGTTTTATTTTGTACTTACAGTCTCTCAAATGATGACTACACCTTGAATACCAATGGGGTTGGGCAATACTTCAACTCCTCTAAGTAAATCTATGGTGAACCACCCTATGCATTCCATGACAGACTCACTCCATTGATGTTGTCCATATCCAAAATCCCACGAATTGATTGAGAGATGAATGAAGCAATACAAGGACGTTGAAATGTTTACGCGTTTGTTGAAATTTGTTGGAAGTGGAAGAAGACCATCTCATGAGTTTATATAATTTAATGTAGATATTGTTACTCTACGAGAAGGACGGTTCCTCCCATGGTAAACTACCAGGATGATAACAGCGTTCAGCAACCGACTCTATTAGACTTTCTTAGTAGCTTGAGTCATCCAATTCATGAGTCCAAAACCACTTTTTTTTAGGTCAAAGTGAAATTCTGACACGTAGTAGGTCATCACTCATCAGCATCATGCAGATTAAAAGTCATCCCCGTGGACCTTAATGCATTATGAGATCTCTGATGACCTCTATTACGCGTCAGAATTTCACTTTGGCTTAATAAAAATTGTTTTCGGATTAATCATTTGGATGACCAAAGCAAAAAGTTTAGTCCGGTTACTGATCCTCCTTATCATCCAACAAGCTTACCTTGTTACTAGCGTGGGAGTTGAGTTGTTCAGAGGAATTATAATTCTGCTTATCAATGGAATGAATAGGATGATGTTTGTGGACGTTCGCATGGAAGGGCGTGACAGAACGATGGCGCACAGAATATTTCCAACCATCCCTACCAAGCTCACCAAAGACATTCCAATCCCTCCAACGAGGAATATAGTCAAATGACCTCTAATTTAACTACAGCGAAGCCAGTCCTCTATTTGGACGTACATTTCCTTTTTTGAGTCTTCCGTCGTTTGAAATTGAGTTGTGTCGTTCATGTCCATGATGGAGTTGTAAAATCCAGAGTCCGGAATCGGGGTGTCTGACACTTTAACTAAAAATGAAATGTTAGATGGTAGAATAGGTCGGGATTGAAACAACGCTGTTCTGTTTGTTTCTTCTTTAAACTGGAGGGATTTTGGGCAGCGGTAATGGGGTGCAGGGGTCAATGTGTTTAACGCTATCACACAAGCTCACTAGCTCACTATATATTTTAGCCCCAGTTGTCCATGGATGAAACCTATTAATCTAACCTAAACGTGGTAGGAAAAATAAACTCTGAGCCCTGAATCATAGGAACTATCAATGTGTGTAGTGCAAAAGCGTGTCGATATTAAGATGTCCGTCAATTCTAAACTTTAGAGGTGTTTGGGCGTTTTCTTTATTTTTATTTTAATCTGTTGTGATGAAGGCAACCACAGCTAGATGACGCATGGGTACAAACTGCAGGAACCGGAATGGATTGAGATCTGTGGACACAAAACGCTAATTGGACGAATTTTCTCATTAAATTTAGTTTCGAGTTAATCAGAAGAAACTTAATACCGTGTTTTTAGCGCGGTCATGAATGAATTGGCGATGGAAAACTGGTTCGTTACATTAAATAGTCTAGTCCGAGTTGTAGGGAATTGTAAAAAGTTTTAGCTAATTTAGGTTGTTGATTCACATGAATTAGATCTCGGTTCGTGTCCAATTAGTAAATTGCGTGCATCATGCCATCTTGGCCACTGAGTTGATTCATGTTCCTCTCAAGGTTAACCGCGTAGTAATTCCATTATTGATCAAAATTATAATCCCACTGAATAACTTAATTTCCACGCTACTAACAAGGTAACCTTGTAAGATGACAAAGGCGTTCAGTTGCCGGTCTGAACTTTTTGTGTTGCTTTGGACATCCATATGATGAATCCCAAAACATTTTCTGGCAAAGGGAATGCTGACCCGAAGTAGGCCACCAGAGGTCTCATAATTCAATAATAAGCAAGGGGGTAAAGGTTGGAACGAAAGCAGTCGCATTTATTTAAGCTCTGATAAATTGTTATAAAATTAAGGTTTTGAGTATGATTAATTAAGAAATAATTATACCATTGTATAAAGAAAATTTTAGTGGCCAGGAAATAATTAAAATTGTGTATTATTTCTAAGGAAATTCTGAAATACTTCCAAAATTGTGAAATTTGAGTTCAAAATTATTTTGTGTTTATTGTGTATTACGGGTATTGTGTACATATCTGTGTTGTAAGTTGGTAACTATATGTAGGTCAGTGTGCTACAATTTTTTACCTGTTCATAATCCCCTTACCTAAGGACATTTGACTCAGCAACCCTGCATAATCACAAAACATGTTGGACACGCTACACTCATCGGACACAGAAGACTCATCCGAAGACGACTTCGACTACGACGATGAAGATGCAACTTGTAAGCAGGTACGAGTGGAAATCAAAAAGTTTTTAAGTTCGTATATAAGGAATTTATTTTGGCATGCGATTAGTGAGTTCAGTGCAAAATTTAAAGGTGATCCGTCGAAAACTGTGTGCACAGTGAGCACTGAAAGGAGAGAAAATGACTGCGCCCTATCTATTACGTGTTAAACTTCCAAACAAAACGTGTTGAAAGTACAAGAAATCGTGAAGGCCGACAGGCGAGTAAAATTGCGTTAAATAGCCAATGGTATGGGCTTATAGAAGGAAAGTATCAGGAATATCCTAGTCCAGAACTTGGATCTGAAAAAAATAAGCGCCCGGTGGGCACCTCGACTTTTAACCTTTTCTGACAATAAGAAAAGCGTTCAATTCTGTGAAGAGAATTTAGCTTTTATATCAGATGAACCAACTTTTTCAGTTCTGGTCACTAAGGATAAGACCTGGTGTTACCTTTATGACCTTAAAACGAAGGTCAAGTCTTTACAGTAGAAGGAGATGACCTCCCAGTGTAGGTGAAAGCAGAAAGGGAAAGTTCGGAAGAGAAAGTTAAGGTCACCATTTTCTGGGACTGGGAAGGAGTTATGCTCCCGGAGTTCATGCCGCCAAAGAGCACTCTTCCTGGGCTAGATTATACTAAAACCGCGAAAAAACTGAAGCTCACTATTCGAAGGGAGAGGGTACGACGTGGATCCAAAAGAAAAGGGTCAAATGACGGGATCACACCTTCGTGGTTCCACAAGCTTTCAGATTTTCACGGGGTTTCAAAGAAATGTTTCACCCCCATACATTCTGAACAAGGCTCCCAGCTATTACTACCGATTTCGTAATTTGAAGAGTCATCACGTTTTGTGAATGATAACGAGGTGAAAGCTGCGGTGAAAGTGCATTTTGACGGTTTTTCGAAATCATTTTTTAAAACCGGTTTAGAGTCGCTAAAATTGAAATGGGCAAAGTGTGTTAACCTTCAAGGAGATCATATTGAAAAACAATAAATACATTTTGGACAAAAAGTTCCTTATATCGAAACGACAAAATTTTTTGATTTCCCATCGTACACAGCATTTTGGAAAAATCAGTGAATAATGTTTTATTCAAGGAAAGTAAGCATGATGTTAAAAATAAGTTGTTTGCTGTCTGTGACGATTTGTTAGTTCAGTTGGAGCGGTGGGTGGTGGGACCCCCACCAAATAGCATATGGGGACATGATTGTAATGTGTGTGGCGGGAATATTATGGTGGATTTTACTCCTATTGTACATCTGAATGTCCAGTAGTGGTTAGTGTTTGAGGATGATTTTTATCAACAAGGTCAAGATAATTATGCAAACAAAGACAGGTTACAATGCGTATACTGTTTCAACTTTTATCATCGGTTCAATTGCTCGTTTTCTATGAACCCAAAGTCTTATGTTGAAACTATAAGGAGTAGAAGCAGGAGCTGTTCTTTATGCGTTCCAATCTTTACGCCACGGACAAAGAATAAAGCCCAAAAGAAAGGTGTGGATAAGAATATTTACAATGATTTAATCACACATTTTTTACTTTGTTACAACAAGCCTGTAATATTATTAATATTGACGTATAATCTCTCATTTGTTATGTATGTATGGCATTTACGGAAGACTGTGATAATGGTCGTTGAGTCGTTGAGAAAAAAAAGTTGGCTGGATTGTTTGTTGACGACTGGAATTGACAAGGATTATGAATTTTGTTTAAACTATAATGACTATGTGTGTTTTGGAATGTAAATATTCATATTCAAGAATTACATCAGGAAGACTAGTATAAGGTTAATTGTAAGGTTTGTTATCATTTTGACATCCACACGGTCCGCTTGTTTACAACAGTTAATTCTGGAAAGTTTGACCGAATAAAAAAGCATTGAAAATGCTGAAATGCTTGAAAGCCTCAAAATGTGTGGTGCGGTTACTGAACGCTGTTATCATACAATTCGTTTACCTTGTAAGGAACTCTCCTACTTGTTGAGTCATAAGTACATTAAATTATATAAAATTAAGAGTTCTTTTTTTTTCTTTTACTTCCAACCAAATTACAATAAACTCGTAAGGTTAGATTACATAAATTCTTGTAACACACACACTATACTTAATGCGAAGAACAAATTTTTTTATCACCAATTAATTCCAAGCCTAAAAGTGTCTGTAAAATGTAATTCTCTCTTACTAACAAGGGAGAGTCATTACATGTATACCAGCACCCAGATATGACATATTTTTTTCCTTGTTCCCCGGCATGCCCTGACCACGAATCAGTCAAACTTCGTCTAATCATAATTGTGCCTCCCAGAGGTCACGAAAGGTCAACCTCCATGCACTTTAATGTAATGTAATCTGCTCCTTTCATTGGATTTGGGAGGCGTTTCCATCATGGTAGCTGCTCCTTCTCCGGTT
>JAQIXO010002125.1:0-10545 GCA_034700305.1 Protaphorura armata | reverse complement strand
TTGATTTGTTGAGACGTATTATGAAGAAAAGAATGAAAGGTGATTCGTCTGTATGTTTGATGGCTGTGGTCTCTTCATGTCTCTGAAGCTTCTACTTCAGCTGAAGCATGTAAGTCTATCATACTTTATAAGTTTGTTTTGTTTTAAATTTTTTGAATTCATGAATCAACATGAAAAATGTAAAAATTAATTGAAATTAATTCCTTTGAATTTTTGTAGACCATGAACCCGAAGGCTCAATCGTTTCATCTGTAGAACCGACAACTTCATCAACTCTTTTGAACACTTTTGATCCAAGTAAGTTATTTACTTTTCCATTTAAATGATGAGGTTGAGTTCAGGACTCCAAGTAATTAATTTATATGTCTACCATGCTTAAGCAAAAGTACTAGAAACATTTGGAGTTGATCAGTTTGAGAATTATATGCGTAATTACTTTAAATTTTCTAAAAACTTTGAAAGAATGTTGGTCCGAACCTTTGGAGGAACGTAGTCCTGAATTTGCAAAACTCGCAGAAGATAAGAGACTATTTGAAGAGGAGAAGAGGATATTTGAAGGTGAGAAGAAGAATTTCGAGTTGGAAAAGTCAAAATTTATTAAGGAGAAGGATGATCATTTGATGAGGTTTAATCCAATCATCAGTTTGAAAAGAATTGATAAGATTCCATCAACTCCGTGTCGCCAGTCACCATTCACTCCGAGCCATGAGAATAAAATTCCATGTTCATGCGGTAAATAATATGATGACACAATATGAATTATGTTTTTAAAAGTGTTTGAAAGTTGTTTGAATATTTGAACAGGACGCCTATTCAAATCTGCTAAATCCCTGTGGAATCACCAACACGACAATTGTAAAGAGCGTCGGGGTCCACCGCTTTGTTGTGAATTTTGTCCGAAAAAATATATTGGAAAAAGAGCAGCCCCCGTAGGGATTTGGGGTGTAGCGAATAGAGAATAGTTGTAGAAATCAATAATTAAATCAAAGTATGGCAAAATACCAGCGTTTCAATAAAAGCCATTAGATTGAATAGATTATTGTGGTAGTTTTAAAGTTTAATATCTGTAAACTTTTCTATTTCGTGGCTGTCAGTAGTCGTTGGTCAAATATGTACGGGTTGCTAGAATGAGAAAGGCCAAACAACAACGCTGAAAATTAGGTCTGTCAAACAAATGAGGGTAACAGTATGTAAAGTTTCATTTTCATATTTCGACTTAGGTAAGAGAATAGTTAAGGCTAGGTTAAAAAAAAAAAAAATTCTCTTCTCTCTATATAGTTAAGGCTATTTGTTTCAAAACTCAATGACATGAATACGTAGGATGAGACAAGTATCAGCGCTCCAAAAGTTTCTCCAAAATTTAAAGTATTCACAGAATTGAATCGTGTTTTAATTTTCAATTTCTTCAAAACCTCTGAAGTAGAAATAGATATGTGAGGTAAAGGGATAGAAACAATAGGTTAGAAAATGTTAAGTCAAAGGTGAAGTGAATGGAACGACGAAAAAAGTCTATTTGGTTGGGGTAGGATGTGAGGTCATTTTCTTCCCTTGTGAACCAAATGACCTCTTTGATAAAAGAGATGGCATGAGGCACACGCTGTGGGTGTATCCCAAACGTGGCATAAAAGAAAGTGGGTCAATGAAACACACAGGGGTTTGCGAAAACAGACGCATTGCGACATTCTGTGGCAATGCATAACGGGAACGAGGATTTCCTACGATTGTTTAAGCGTAGGTGCGTGAAGGGAATGGGAAAACCAGTGAGAGTTTTGGCAAAGGGTAGACGCACCGTTTTGCAAATCTGTTCTGTTTTCTCTAAAAATAATTCTTGAGAAAAGTGAAGTATTGTGCGGAAAAAGCCCATCAAAGTAAGTTGAACTGATAAATAAAATTCTGCACGATCTCTCACAAGTTCTGGTTTTGGTAGCATTCATTGAGCATGAATTGTTGTGATCAAGGGAGATTATTTATCTCCAAGAAAGTCCTAGCCTAAAACATAGACTTTCAGGACTATGTGACACTCCCCCTACACACTGTCTTGTTCAGATTATGTGACATTCCCTCCACACAAACTGTCTTGTTCTGATAAAGTGACACTCCCTCCCCACACAATGTCTTGTTCAAACTACGTGACACTCATCCCTTGTTCAGACTATGTGATACTCGCCCCCCTACCCTATCCTATTCAGACTATGTGACACGCCTCCCACACTGCCTTGCCGAAGAGCACTTCAAATGGTGCTGGGCAGCGAGCGGTGCTGGGAAGGTCAAGTGCACCATGAGACCGCACTTGGACGTGTACGGGAACGGGTGCGCGGGGCAGTGCACTGTGTTCAGTGACGGGGTCGGCCGTTGCCCGCTCAATCAGGGGGGGTAAGGGGAAGTGCTCGGTCCGAGTGGAGCACTACCGCACCCAGTCCATAGAGTGCTATGGACATAAGTGCGTAACCAGATGTGCCCCCCATTTCGAGGGGTACCCCTATAAATACTGCTTCTTCGGGATGTCGAAGTGGGATTACGGTAAGTGCTCCCCCCCCTCGCGGGCCTCACATATCAAAACGAACACAGTAATAATGAGTGCGCCAAGTTTAATCCAAGTCTTAGTACAGCTGCCTAAGGAACTGGATGTACATTTTTGTACTCTGCTGTTGCGAAGTCCTTTTCTCACAGTTTTCTTCACAAATTTGGACCTATCTTCAAATATTTTTTGTGCAGTGAAAGTGCAGCTGGACTGGTACCGACAATCAAAATTCGGTGTTTCAGTGTTTTTGCGAAAATTGGCTAAAAAACGATTTTCACTGAACATTTTATCGAAAATTTCAGCTTATTACAGCTCATTACATTGGCTTTTGGGAAATTCAGCCACGGCAGACGCGGTGCGATGCAATTCTCACTCGTGGTTTCTCGTCCATGATGGATTTTAATTTGCTACCCAGTGCCGTGCCACTATAGCATTCTTATCTTGCGTGTTATTTCCGGTGACTGGAGATTAAAATGACTTGACTCAGAGGATGGATTCTTCATGCATCATCCCCAACCAACTACAACTTAAACTTGAATACCTACAGCTGTACCTACTATTCAATCCTGTGGACTAAACATTTACCTGACTGTGACTGCTCCTTGAAAAATCAACGCATTGCATCGTCCAGAAGGGGAGGAAGTGAAGATAAGACATTAATCAACATAATGGATTCATCGACAGATAATGACTCAGATGCTTCCTCGGACAGCGACTTGAGAAATGAACTCAATATATTCGAATCAGACTGTACCTGTTCCGCTGACCAAAGTGAATGTGAATCCAACTTAAACCCCAGGAAGGCTTACATGGATGGAAAATCCCGCATCCGGTTAAACGAGACCATCCGCCAGTCTATGGAAGTAATTGAGGGTTATCAGAGGGAACATGAAGAATTGACTAATAACAAAATGTCAAGACAGGATAAGCCAGAATCTTCATATAATTTACAGTCGTGTTTTTTAAGTATTAATATGGTAGAATTGTCCAAAATCCCTTGGTGTGATCTTCCATGCACGGTCAATAGAATTACTCAACTAATTGGATCGCGAATATGGTCGAAATCTTTTGTTTCCTATATATTTCCGGATTTGCATTCTATTATTAGTTATTTACAGTGGTGTCCCAATATAGAAAATATACGATTACCACGGGATATCATTACAGATATGCCCTATGACATAGTTAGTATTATTTTTACACTGTTCAGCTTAAATTCACATCCTCGTTTTAACGAAATATCTTCACATAATTTTGCTTATTTTCGGGGTACACCTGAACGTCCTTTTATTCTCCGTGCTCGCCTCGATTGTGTTCGATGCATTACAAATGAACCGATACACAATATTCAGCTGACACAAGTGAGAATCGGCGTAGAATCAACGTCCGTAAATTGGGAATACATAAATTTCATGAACGAGGAAAAGGACCTGGGAGAACAAAATTTGGCAATAATTTTAAGATTAGAAGAAACATGTCTTAAGTCTTCCAAAATCTTCTCATGTTTAATGCGTGGTTTCATTTTATTATGGTTTTCAAAGAGTCCGTCACCTTCATTTCTTCGGTGCAGGGTACAAATCTCCATCTCACGTTGGCTGATCCTGTTCGTGCCTGAGAAGAGAAGGCGATCGACTGTATACCGGCTACTATCCAATCCCATTATCCAGTACGTTACACTTCCCATTCCGACAATTTTAACCGTCTACAATCAAGACTGCAGTCAAGTCATCAGATAATTATAAATTGGTTCAAGTAAATATAATTCAGGCTAATGGATAAAATTAAACAACGACGTAAGTTATTCGCTTCAGATCAGTATGATCTCGGATTTAATAACGTTAAACGGTTCTTTATCAATAATCGTAGCAAACTTATGCAGTATGAAATTCATGAAATATTCGCTAGGGTATTTCTAGGGATCTATTGATCATAAGATCACTACTTTAAATTATAGACGTATGCGCCAGGGCCAACCGCTATTAAAAAATTATACCAATTCTCAAATCAAAACCACAATGCCTCAATACGTTGCCCGTGAAACATCAAACACCAATTACGTCATACAAAAACCTCCTCTTATTTACATCGAAGATGACGCGATACTATCAGCCTCCCGTCCACCCAGGAAGCAGGCAGTTTCTTCACAACACAGTCAACCTCCATCTCCCGGCTCATCCGTATATCCCACCGTGGGGTCCGACTATGACAGTGATGCCCCCCACCCAATAAAATCCCAATTAAAAACGAACAATTCCCCTGTCAAACCAAAGCCCATTGTTGTTGACTATTCCTCATCGAGTGAAAGTGATTCCCCACAACCACCGAACACCAAGTCCGTCTGTATTACCCAGCAACCCTCCCTATCTACATCCAAGAGTCTTTACCCAATACCATCCCAGTCAGCAGTTGTTAGTGATACCCGTCCACTGTCAAAATCAGCACTTATTAAAAACAATTCACCGGTCACATACAATCCTGCTGTAATTGAGTACAACCATTCGCCCAATGGCTTAAAATCAATTTTTAAACAACCGAAAGTTTTAGTTCTAAAATCCCTCCCAAAAACAAAAACGAAAATATTAGTCCGAAAATCCGGTGTGTGCTCCCCTAACTCATCTTTAAGTTCGGATGCGGACAGTGAAAAAGTGAATGATAACGATTTCCCCTTGTTTGCCAGTTCACCCGACCCCGATATCGAAATCATCGAGGAAGAGTGGTGTTAAGTAGTCGGTCTATGCACAGTAATTCTAATTTTAAGTGGTGTATAAATCATTAGACCTCCATCCTGTAGAAAAATGAATATCTTTAAATAAGTATGTAAAGGTTAAATTTAGTCATAGGGGTAAGCTTATGCACTTACAGTCGCTGCCGATTCAGCCATTTTAAGATGTAAATCAGTGCATTCATATAGTGCTAATTTAAGAGAAATAAATAACACCTAATTCAAACTATGGGATTATATGAAAAAGCATTAAAATGGGGTGGGAAAGTGGTGTAACACTATAAAAGAATCGATCTGTTGCGATTGGGAGGAAAAGCAATCAGAATTTGTAGAAGGGTGTGGATTACATAGTGAAAGTGAAAGTGAAGAACAAGAACATAATCAATATGTTGACGAATGACCCGAAGGGCCAAATCCGAAAAGAACTCATGTGTGTCCAGTGACAAGGGCGATGAGTTTGAGTGTACGTTGTGTAATGGGAAATATCCCAGACTAGACCATTTAAGAACCAATTCAGTCCCAGACGGAAGAAAGCGCACCCTCATTACATCGAGGTGTAATAGACATAGTGAGGAAATTTCCTCGTCGCCCCAGTAGGGATTTGGGGAGTAGCTTTGAGAGATGTTAAGACATGTAGTTTAGTAGTTACAGGTTTTGGCAAATACCAGCGCTCCAATACAGCCATTACATTATAAAACTATAATCTTAGTTTGAATTAGTTCATGTAGTTCTGTCTCTACTGTCTCATGTCTATAAAATTTCTAAAGTATAATTATGACAAATTAAAGGCCGAACAACAGCGCTCACAATTAGGTCTTTATATAAGTGCAATCGGAATATACAAATTTTCATATTTCATATTTCAATTAGTTTGGTGAATTATAGGTTAACTTAATTAAGGTATAGGTTAAGTGAAAACCAAATAAAAAATTAATTAAGGTATAGGTTAAGTGAAAACCAAATAAAAAATTAATTAAGGTATAGGTTAAGTGAAAACCAAATAAAAAATTAATTAAGGGATAGGTTAAGTGAAAACCAAATAAAAAATTAGGTACGATAAAGATAATTGTGTAGTGGAATGGGTCGATGGAATGGAAAGGGTGCGGCCAAAATCTGTCAAATGCCCCCGGCGGATGTTAAGACCTTTGCCTCGCGCTATGGGCGGGGACCAATGGCCGCACATGCTAGAGGCAGGGCAAGTCGAAAGAAGGAAACGACTCGAATTGAGGAATTCGAAGTCGTACACTTTTTATAAACGGTTAGAATCCACGCACTTTTTTATACGCGTATGGTGCGTTTGGGTAGAAGATTTTGCCCGGGCCCAGCCATTCCATCTCCACCATTCTCTCCAGCTAGAAGAAGAGGAAAAGGGTCATCAAAAGTGTCATAAATGTGAGCTAATATTCAATCGAATTCTCTAATAAAACATCCATCATTCGACACAAATTCATTGGGTTTATTGAATGTATTTATTGGCTAATTAAAACCAATTAATTCCCAAAGTAAGGTAAAAGTTACCTTATACTACACAACATCGACATCTGGAATTCCAATCGAGACTACACAATACAGCACAAATGTTGTAGTTATTCACGAGAAAGATTTAAGTAAGAAAGGGAATAGTGTACTTGATGATTTGTTTGACTTTGATGTACACGGCAATTACCAACAGAGATGGGAAACTAAAACACGAAATTTTGATAGTTTTTGGGGACCGACATGTAATCTGTGTAATGATTTTATATGTCAATGACAGACAAGTCATATTGGGAGATAATTAAGAAAAGGGATTGGGCGTGCCCTATTTGCGTACCTGCCTTTGTACCACAGGGAATAAATAAGACAAATAGAACTGAGAAAAGAAACAGGTCATCAGACGAGCTCTTCGTTAAAATTGTAAAATTACTGTCCAGAATATGTATAGTAACGAAAGTTGATGAAATCAGTTTGTATAATCATATGTATGATATTGCCTGTGACATATTTGACTTTGACAACGGCTGAAAGTATAGTGTAATTTGACGGATAAAGCGGATAGGAGTGGCATACTTAACAGAGAAAAAAATTGTCTCAGCGAGCTAAAGAAATCCCATTTAACCACGGATTGTAAGAAAATTGTTTAACCTTATTCGTATTCGCGTAGTGTTACGGATATTGGCAACAATATGAAAAAGTTATGATGATTTGTAAGTCTTCGATTTATGAAAAATTGTAACTCATATTAAATATTAGCAACACTTTAATAAACTCATTGAATTGAATTGAATTAATATAAAACTCCTCCCCACTATCTTTAGAGAATATGCTTATTCAGCGTTTATCCAAAAATGGACTCCGCTTAACACAACTGTGGGTAGACGATAGGAATAAGACATTTAAATGTTACCGAGTTCAGGTAAAAAAAATTCAGACATATTCAGTCTAGAGCTTCTCACGGGTTCTCACATCAGGATGGGGTTCTGATCGGGTTCGGATCTTATTTTTCTGATCCGAAGGTTTTCGGATCGGATTCGGATCACGAAATTTAGAACCCGGTCAAACGGGTTCGAATCAAAATTCTCGAGTTCGGATCGGACTGGAGCTTCTCACGGATCGGATTGGGACCGATCCTAACCCTAACCCAAACGCTATGACTCGAACCCGTTCCGGATCAGTTTGACCGGGTTCTTAACTTCGTGATCCGAATCCGATCCGATAACATTCGGATCAGAAAAGCCCCATCCGAAACCCGATTGGAACACGCAAAACCCTAACCGGACCCAAGGGAAGAACCTAAACCCGATCCGAATACTTTCGGATCAGAAAATTCCAATCCTAACTCTAACCCGTTTAATGAAAACTTGATCCGATCCGAACCCGTGAGAAGCTCTCGATCGGGCCTAATCCGACCCGTGAGAAGCTCTACCCATTGCAATTTTACTTGAAAGCGATATTTATTCAGCAGCGCTAACTACCGGATATGATAAATGTATAATGTTACACTTACAATGCAGACAATGTTTAAACTTTTATCATCGAGATAAACGCTCTGTCAATGACGGACTTGTCGAACTGGGAAATAATTCAGTAAAAGGAATGCGTTTGCGCTAAATGCTTACCTGCAAAATGTAATAACTCGTAAGACAACTTTTCTTACGAGTTTTTTTCTTAGACAAATGGGTAACAAATAAATTTGTTAAACATGTCGACTTTCAAATGCTCGAGATATTGGGTAAATTAGAAGCAATCCTATTAATTGAATAGCAACTAATCTTTAAATATTTTGCACAGTAGGTGTAGGTAGATGATTAACCAGCTTACCCTTAGAATAATGCGCTGACGCGCTGACGTATTCACGTATAACACATTTGTCGCTTTAAAGCGAAAAAAAGCAAAATCTATTTACAAACTTTGTTCTGTTTCTCAATCCTTTTCTTCCATTTCACGTATGATTCCGTTGAAAATGTGTTTTCAAGTTGTCACTCCGATTCGTTGAATATTTGCAATTTGGACAAGAGTAAGGTTTGATGTTTGAGTGTTTGAGCATATGATCCCTCAAACGCTTCCTATCCGCGTAGAACATAGGACACAATGTGCACTGGTATGGCTTGGATTGCATGTGAGATCGTTCATGTCTTGCCATCCCACTCGCCGTATGTGATCTGTTTTGAATATGCAAGTTAAGATATACATTCTGTAATCAATCCCACTGCTCTTCATTATAAAATTATTGATTCATAATTACGGAAGTTTCACCTGAATATGCAAAGTGGACATGCATATGGTCGGTTATTCTCATGCCGAATCCTGACGTGTTTCGCTAGGTCAGCCTTGGCCACCGCTGCATAAGGGCAGTGCAAACACTGGAATTCTCTCTCTGCAATCGTCGTGTGCTTCCTGGTCACGTGGACTTGAAGTTTATTTGGTGTGTTGAAGGTTAGGAAACAATGTTCACATGGGTACAAATGAGGTAGGAAATTCCCTTCAATGTCTTTGTTGTGAATGCTTGCAATATGCTTCTCAAGATTTCCTTTCTGCCAAGCAGTGAATTCACACTCGTTACACTGCAAAAAAAATTATTAGGTAATTATTGGTAAACATTGCGGCCCTGCATTGGAGTGTTCGGAACGACATAGCATTCAACTCCGCTGCCCATATACAGTATATATATTGTGGCGCTGATTAGCTGATTTATCAGTAGGTGTCGTCAATTCCGACAGCAACTCCTATTAGTTACTAGTTAATACAAGGTTACTGAAGAAAAGTTACAATTTCTCTGCCATACCGTACGCTAATACTAGGGGTATATTCCTAGAGTCAAATGAAGAATAATTCTATTCAATTTCTACGGGAAATACGATATTTGAGGCATTGAGGCGTCGTAGGATATTGCCTCATATTCTTGTCACTTGTATTAGGAATGGGTTGACTTTCTATTTTTGCCAAGAAAGCCTACGTGAACACTGCATATGTAAAATCTCTAGGTTAAAAAATTTTCGTTAGCATTGTAATAGCGATGAGGGGCTCAGTATTACTCTAAGCATGTTTTACTGTGAGAACTGCGTACAACAAAATAATTTTTTCAACGAGGCCCAGATTAAAATGAAATAGCACAAAAACCCTGTCTTCGTCACTCCTGTATTATTAACCTAATTTTAAATAGGAGTTTTCGGGATATCATACCATAGAGCCCGATAGGGCAATTAAGATCTAGGCTTAATATTTTAAATACAAGAATTAATTTATAATTGAATTTAATACCTGTAGAAGATCCTGAGGCCGATGACACCGAATATGAAGGTTGAGACCACCTTTCGTTTTGAACTTTTTCTTGCACTCTTTGCAAGACAGCATTTTTATCCTGGGTCTTGGTTCCGTCATTGTTTAATTTGGTTTTGTGTATTTTTCAATCCTTTCTCCTTGGCAACGACAACGTCATCCGATTATGGGATGGGAATCCTGAAAAAAATATGTGATTCAAATTATCTCAAAATTATTGCAGAAGTCAATTAGCATTCAAATCACCGTTCAAACGGTTTAACACTACTTCTCAAATGATTTTACTGGGTTAAATTTTCTCTCATTAATTAACAGTTGCCGTAACATTTAAAAGCATTATAATTCTCAATCATCATTTTTTATAAAAATAAATACCTGTACACGTATTAGTTTCCCCGTATAATGGCTCATAAAAAAAATTTACAGTCAAAGTCCAAGTCCACACAAAAACTTCAGAATATTCTATGATGAAAATTCATATTATTTGACGGTTTTTAAACTGTCCACTCCGAATTCTCTGTTAAATATTTAGAAAGTATTCCGT
>JAQIXO010002124.1:0-10546 GCA_034700305.1 Protaphorura armata | reverse complement strand
GTTGTATTTGGAAAACATTAAGTACATTTCCGTTTATGTAGTCGGCTCGATTAATGTCATTTCCAGTCAACGGATCTTGGGCAATCTCGAATTGACTCTTGTTTCCAATCAAATATTGACTCTTTGAGAAGTCAAACGTCATCTTCTTATGTTCAGTGCCGACGGACAAAGTAATGTTCGTTAAGATGTTTGGAGCAAAATTGTTCTTAAGGGTTCTTATTCAAGACTCCGTTTGTAGCGTTTAAAGTGACAAGTCCCACAGTAATAATTTCCGGTAGTTAGCCAGAGAAGACAGTCTGACCAACCAATCCCGTGCTTCCGATCTGAATGACCATTGCAGCAATTCTGCTCTGTTAGACTTACTTTGGTGGACTACTCTTTTGTAGACGGGAACTAGTGACGTCATTGTGCAAGCCCTGTTGTAGTTGTAGTTGTCTTCTTTTCTGGAAATATTAAGTGTAGTTCGTTTATTTTGAATTTCCCGCAAATTTGGTTCACGGTGTTCAATAGAAATCAGCAAGATGGCAGCAATATTACCAATACACATAACCAGTTGCTTTGACTGACGAAGGGAGAAGGGAGTGAATGGACGATTTGGCATCCTTGTGGGGAATTTTCAACTTTTCAGTTGCCCCCGAACTTCCAAATACCCATCCCATGCTGATTCACTCCAAACCAACCTCAATTATTTTCTTTTACAATTAATTGAATAACTCAACAACCACTCATCCAAATTCGACGAGTTATGACTTTTTGGAAACGTAGTAAACAACCGGACCGGCCCAATTGAACGCTGAAATATTTTTTTTGTGAAATGTTCGGCGGTTAGACTTACTTTGGACTACTCTTTTGTAGACTGGAAGTAGTGACGTCATGGTGTTGCTTTATTGTATTTTTTTTTCTGGAATTATTAATGAAAAGTAGTCCCGTGAGGAATCTAGAGCATAGAGGGCGGTTTAAAAGTAATTAGACGAGCTGGAAGGTCAAGGTCACAAGGGACTATGACTAGCCTTGTGTCCAATTGAAAAATGAGCTAGGAATACTATCCGTACACGACGAAACGCGGAAGGCAAAAGGGCAAAACTGACCAGCATTGAGTAATGTCGTTATTCGGGCTTTTCAATACCCTTACTTTTGACGAACCCTGTAGAGTGATTATAAAAGTATGATTATTATATTGGGGATTTACCTTTTATGTTTTGGACGAGCTTATTATCGCGTTACTGTTAGAGGTCTACTCTCTATAAATTAAAAACCAAGAATGAATTGAAAAATCTGAAACCATGCAGAATTTGTGTTGGAAGAAAAAAGATGCATGGGATGCGTGGCTTGTATTGTCGTAAGTGTGTGCGTGTAGTCTGTGAACGAGCTTTGAGAGTTTTGAATGGATTCATTTTTGGATTTGGTCTCAGATATGGAATGCATGCCTTATTTTAAAACAACCTCAACCTCATGAATCATTTCATTCAAGGACACGGACACAACACACGATTTTCATATTGAATCGAACCCGAAGGAGTCAAGATGTGGATCCGACGTTAAGTTATACATACGTGAATTACCATATACACATACCTATAATATGGTGTGTATGGACTATGTACGCGTTTCATTCTATACACATCATACACATTTGGCATTCGTCTGACTCTGCAAATAAATCATGGAAATTATTCTCTGTATCTGTGTGAATAATTTATTGTGTTCAAACCTGATTCGTATTTGACATTCAGTCAGAGTGATGCTACAAAATTTATTTATGAAACCAATAATCATGCAATACTAATTTTGATTAAGTTACAACCGTTTCCGTGACACGACTTTTCCTCATGCCCAAGCACGGGAGGTCACATAAAACCATTCATTGAGACCCCTGACTGAGCGCCTCCTTGGCGCTTAGTAGCATGGTTTTTGTGACCTCCCGTGCTTGGACATGAGGAAAAGTCGTGTCACGGAAGCGGTTGTAACTGACGAACGCAGTCGAAGGTAAAGGAGGGATCGAGTGCAACGGAGCCAGGAAACCTGACACTACAATCGGTAAAAAAGCTAATCAAGAAATAACAAGTAACACTACTTTTATTCGACCTCAAAATCGGGGCCCAAGCCCCCATAAGCATGTTTAACCCCCTTTAAATCATTTAATTTTTAAGGGAATTAAGTCTGCTCATCCATTCATCATTTTCGCATGATGCCATACCTAACGCTATCGCGCGCGGGCACACGGACGTTCGGTCCCACTAATCACTTGGGCTGCAATCAAGTTAAATCAGGCCGTCCGAAACCTGACGCCGGCCCTGTAATTTTGGCCCTGACGTCACGAACGTCTCCCTCTTCCGCTTAATGCATTGTGAGTCTGGCACGGAAGTCTAATTTTGCAGTTTTAGAAAGCATCTCGTGACTTGTGGGGGAAATAATTGTGATTCGAATGGACGGAATTCAAATGATTTGTTTGCCTGGGACAAAAAAGCGTATGGGTTCAGTGTTCTGGTAGACAAGCAATGACCCTCACTATGTACTTGAATAAATAAGCTATCTGTCCAGGTACAATGATCTAGGTTCGACGATTACGTTGTTGGTTTTGAAATGGAAACCAAATCCCAAAGGTTTCCACATTTCGTGCCATAGATTTCAAATTCAAAGAACGGTCATGCACCCGTTGCAGCTTAGGGAGTTGCACAATTATCCTCGGTATGCGTGATTGCAGTGCAGTGACTCTCTAAAGTCATGAAACAGACATGCAAACGGCAGGGAAAATATAAATATATTCACGACTCCACTCGTTTGATTGGTTTTAAGTAGATAAACAAGTCAGCAAGAGTTCATTGATTTTCCAAGAAACGAAGAACTAATTCAATGCAAAAGAGCCAAGAGAGAACTAACTTAAAACGTATAAAGAAACCTTTAGTGTAATAGGACTAGGACCGGATTAGTGTCTATAATTTCGAATTGAGCAAAAATAATTGATCCAAGGATAAATACCTGATTAGAAACCGAAATACATACATTATGAACGTTATCATTTCTTTCGTCGTATTAGTTGTCACATGTGCGGGATTCTGTAATTCTGCACCGGATGAACACCGACTCATTAAACTGAGTGTTGGAGCGGACAGTGGGAGTTGGCTAAGTCAACAAGAAATTGGTCAACTCATTTCAGATAAAATTAATTTCATTGACATCTCGGATCACCAGGAAATACTCGCCAAACATTCCAAACCTAAATTATTCGGTAAGTTAAAAAACTCTTAAAAAATTAAAATTAAAAAGAAAATTAAAACTAAATGCAATTAATAAACAAATATTTTTCCACGCGTGTTTGTAGACATTCCAAAGGGGATTCGCTACAGGGCTATCGTTGACTCCGCCATTGCCCGGCTGAACGTGAGTCGAATCGATCAGTTCTTGACCCCATTCACGGCCTACTTCAATCGATACTACACAACGGAATCTGGTGTCCAATCCTCCAATTGGCTCTTCAGTCAAATTCAAAATGCAATCAATACGAGTGGATACAGAGGGATAGCTACTGTCCAACAATACCATCATACTTGGGAACAATCCAGCATCATCGCTCGAATTCAGGTAATTTGGATTTCCCGTACCCCTGGTTCAATTCCTGGTCGGACCATTTTATTGCTATAACACTGATATTAATTGCAGGGTGCGAACTCATCTGCCACCCAGGTCGTAATTCTGGGAGCTCATTTGGACAGTGTGAGACCAGGGGCTGAAGGGAGAGCCCCTGGCGCAGATGACAATGGGAGTGGGAGTGCAACGATTCTAGAGGCCTTCAGAGCACTACTCGATGATGGATTTGTTCCAAAAATCAGTGTAGAATTCCATTGGTATGCTGCAGGTAAGGAATCTGACTTTAAGAATCAAGGTCCGGAGTTCAATTCCTGGTCTACTCAAATAGAAATCTACTTTAATTTCTTTTTCAGAGGAAGTCGGACTCCGTGGAGCTCTGGCCATTGCTGAAGAGTACACGAGAGATGGGAAAGAGGTCGTTGGGATGGCCAATTTTGACATGACTGGCTACGTGGCCTCTGATCTTAGAATGGCCATTATAGATGACTACACTGACCCTCAACTCAATGATTTCATCAAACTAATTGTTGAAGGTTTCTCCAACATTGGTTGGGGGTACAAAACATGTGGGTATGGATGTTCGGACCATGCAGCCTGGTTTAATTTGGGTTATAGGTCAACGTTCCCACATGAATTGAACTCCAGCCCATACGTCCATACCATCAATGACACGACGGATAATCTTAGTTTTGAACGAATCAAAGAATTTTCAAAGTTTGCAGTTGCATTTGCCATTGAGTTGGCAGAACCGAGTAGTTTCAATCATCATCATCATTAACCTTCAAAGTTTATCAACGATTGTCTTGCGTGTCTACTGTGTACATTTTGAAATTGATTAAAAACAACACACCTCATTAGCATTTCGGTGATACAATTGAGATAATTGAGAACGTACGCACAGGGTGGGGCAAAAGTAACTGTCCATGAAAAGTAACATTTCCATGAAGCCAAAAATTATTAGTGGGCGTTTTGAAGTCATTTTATTGGTGTTTGAGAAAAATTTCTACTATGCGAATCGAAAAGTAATGGAAATAATACATTACACAGAAGCTCCTCATTATTTTGACCTTGGATTTTATTTTTAAGCAAACAAAACAAAATGTATAAATGTATTACACGAATAGAATTAATTAAGAAAACACAAGTCAGCAGTCCAAGGACTAGTAGGAATACGATGTTCCTATTCAACGCATAGGTTCGGGTAAGTCTAATCACTTTTCTCCCCTGTATGGGTTTTTAAATATAATTTTAAGTCCCTAGATTGACTAAATGTTTTCTGACACTTCAAACACTTATGAGGTCTTTACCCTGCATGTAACTTCAAATGTTTTTTTAGGTTTGAGTCGTAAGAAAAGCTTTTGGAACAGAGTGAACATTTAAAGGGTTTCTCCCCCATACAACCAGTTAGATGTATTTTTAAATAATATTGTCTACGAACGGACTTGGAACAAATGGAGCACTCATAAGGTCTCTCACTTCTGTGAGTAACTAAATGTGATTTTAGTTCGGAACTTGTGGAGAATGCTTCAGTGCAATGTGTATGTCTACATTTGTGAGGTTTGATCAACAATTTTTTTCTCCAACTCAAATCAAACCAATATCCCCAATATCCAGGTCCTCAATATCAGTCGGCGTTCAAGTTGCATTCTCTCCAGAGTCATTTTTCCAACGTAATTTATTTTCAATACCAATGACACCTCCAAGAAGTTTAAGTAGAAACAGTTCATCCGAAATTGGAGTACCTAGGACATTGTCCGAACAGAGAGAAATAACTCTGAGGTCACCTTCCGGCGTTCTTCTAACAGATTCTATGCTAAGCTTACCAGATTCAGGTTCACAACCTGGCCTAGAACCAATAACAGTTCCGGATCTATGTTTGCCGGCGTCTATGAGTCCAAGTCCAAATCAGCAAAGTCCAAGAGAGAATGGATTTTGTGTGACTCCCGTGTGTGACCGGACATGTGCCCTTAGACACATAGAGGAAGAGAACTTCTTCAAGCATATCGCACAAGTGTATGGTTTTTCTCCTGTATGAGACCGGAAATGATCTCTTAGAAGGGAAGGTGTCTGGTAGGCTTTTGGGCAGAAGGTGCATTTATGCGGTTTCTCCCCAGTGTGAGCACGAATATGAGTGTTTAGGTTGCTGGCCACATGGAAGTGTTTGAAACAGTTAGGGCATTTGTATGGGGTCTCTCCAGTGTGAAATCGCATATGAATCTTCAAGTAGCTCGAAGTAGCATATGTTTTCCCACACTCTAGGCACGTGTACGGTCTCTCTTGGGTATGGGTCTTTAAATGCAGATTCAAACCACGATTACTTGAGAATTGTTTGGGACACAAAGAACATTCAAACCGTTTCTCCCCAGTGTGTGTTTTTATGTTTCCGTAGGTCAGAGGACTAACTAAATATTTTAAGACAAATAGAACACTCGTGAGATTTCTCTCCAGTATGAGTCAATAAATGTGTTTGTAAATTAGCATTTTGAGAAAATGGTTTGTGACAAAATGGACATTCGTAAGGTTTCTCCCCGGTATGAGTTAACATATGAATACTTAGATTACCAGTTTGGGTGAAGGATTTGGGGCATTCTGAACATTTGTAAGGTCTGTCTCCTGTGTGTGTCCTCATATGAATTTTGACACTGGTGTGTTGAGAAAAAGACTTTGGACATAGTGAACATTTGTAAGGTTTCTCCCCAGTGTGTACTCGTAAGTGTGTTTTTAATAATGCTGAATTCCTGTAAGTTTGGGAACAGAAATTACACTTGTGTGGTTTTCTTACTCCTCTCCCAGATTTTTTTGACTTTTCACTGATCTCCAATGTTTGAATTGAAGATTTACTTGTGATTGCCTGGGATGAGTGACAATCAAATTTTGTCGTATCAATTCGTGTCATCACAACTTTCAAATTAACATTACGACCAAGTTTCCAGTCCTCTTTGCAATTTCCGCCATCCATGATTCTGTTGACAAGAATAATTACAACGTCACGTATTTTTTAATTATAAATATGTCTTCTGAATTCATTAAAAGAAATCTAAAATAGAAACCGTTTGAGAATTCATGGTTATAAAACAAGCATATTCTCAAAAAAAAGAGAATTCCGCTTTATAAAAAATTATCCAGGCTTGACTTACGTAATTATTTGCTCTTTAATGAAAAGAGACGACGATTTTCTTGTGTTTTTAAGCGTCAGAGTTACAGTTGAATATTGGAACTCGTCAACAAATCCAAGCCTCTCCTCTGACTAATTCATAGAATCTCAGCAAAAGATCCTGTCCAAATCAAAAACCAAAATATTATAAACATGTAAATTATTATTATTATTATATAATATTTATTGGGTGGAAATTAAATAATAACAAAAATTATACATACCAACAATGATTTTTTAAGTGTTGGATTTTCAAATATAATTTTCCTTTGTCATAAATCCATATGTTAAATGATAGCACGGCACCGCAACTCAAAATAAATGCAGTAATTGAAATTCTCTTTCCTCATTAACATTTGTTTTCCATGGATTGTATTGTGTTGGGTATGAAGTAGAACGATTGAGTAGAAAACAATGTACAAGTACAAGTAGTAAAAGAAGACTGCCTAAAAATTCACCTGTATTCGCTTCATTTCACTCTGTTATGCTTTTAGGGATGCGTATATGCATCGGAAAGAGTCAAGGTAACATATGTTGTACCCTTCTACTACCTGCTGGTAATTATACACCTTTGCATGTTTCTTGCTCGGACGAGTAAAAATTAAAATATTTTGTTTCTTGTAATCGTGTGTAACATAATACACACTCAATACACTGTACACAATATACAATAATACACAGGTATACGTATTGTTACTTCACCCAAATACTTTCATTTCCAAGAATTATAAACAAGGAAAATCCTACATTCCTAACTTTACCTTCTGAACCAACAACAACATGCAAATACAAAGTTTAACTGTTGAAGAATTGACAAGTAAACAACTCATCGGTTCACCCGATCGATCCACATTTAATGGAAAATACCAATCATTTTATTTAGCACGACAATTACTTTAACATACGAACCAATATTATTGATTTTCACATTTTTATTTCTAATTGAGTACCAAAGCACAATTTGCAGAAATTATTTTTTTAAAAGAAAGTTGATAGTAATAGCATGACTACATATTATAATCGGTCCAATCCTGGGATCGATGACCATAACAACTTTGTGGGAACACCCATTCAGACCCACTGGTCCCAAGACAGAGTCCAACTCCCAAATTCTTCCTCACTGGATTTCCACTCCATTTTTGATCAGCAGCGCCATTACATGTTTCTGTTCGCAAAGATCCGCCATAACTCTTCAAACACATTCCATTCACATTGTTTACAATTGACCCATCGCCCTTCACAGTCCAGTCTTGGTAAATACTGGCTCTGCTGCAGAATGTAGCCTTTACATCTCCAAATCCACTGCTATCCAGACAATAACCACTGGAACCGTTTTTTAGTCGAATACCTTCCGAGGCAGGAAGAATTCCCACGGTACAAATTATCAAAAATATTCTTAACATTTTTTGACGATTCAATTTCAATTAATTTTTAATTGTACCAGATTATTGTAATTGATTGTAAACTTGACCAGGATGCAATGAGGAATGATCGTTTTTATGAGGTATAATTTAATTTGAAGGTGAAGTGTTGAATAACAATAATAATTAATTTAAAACCACCTCGATTCACTGCAATTCACTGGAAAATTTTATTTTATAATGACATTGATAGTTGTAATGTAACATATTTTATTTTGGAATATCAATTTTAGCCCTGTTGAAATTACTGTGACAGATTTCGACAGAGAAGAAATGAATTATGGAAGAGTTCAGGGTTGGTTGGATCATCCTTTCTTTACTCATATGCAGATGCGCTTATAATGTTATTCATCACTTTATAATATGATCCTGTGAAAACTGGATTCTGTTTACGCCAATGCAAAAGGAAATGGGAGTCTGTGCAGGACAAAGACAATTGTCAACATATTTATAGTCCTTTGAGTATTTTGCCCACAATATATCATCCGTTTTGATGTCTCTCTCTTAAAGCAACAGGGCAGAGCAGATACGGTGGTTCCGGAAATTCAATTTTGTAGGTTTGAGAAAAGAGAACGTTGGTGAGTTCGAGTTGGATTTGGATGTCTTGTTTGACGACCCAAACGAACTACAGTTCGGGCGACAAGTGGATTGGCTGAACACCAAAGTCACGTGCACTCTGCTCCGCGCGAAAAAAGTGTTTGAGCTCAACAACGTCTGCCAAACCAATTTGCCGTTTGCTTAAGGATTCTGGTCTCGATAGTTGTATTTCATTTTATCCCGTTGGGGAAAGTCAAACGAGACAATTCCAAATTGAATTTTCCGTTTGCTTAAGGTCCCTAATACAACAGAAGACCCTGGCAGACTAATACTTATAACACGGGAGAGATGGAGAACTCGGGAGCACGGGAGTGCATAACCGTATTATAAAAAAAGGAGTGTCGACGTCGAATGTTTTACAAAACGGGAGTACTATTCTGTCTCAAACAACTGTAATTCGGTCGTATGTTGGTGTTTTGCTTTGAAAATTACACAGGGTATCATGGGACACCGCATATGCCGCCTATAACCCCAAAACCACCTCATCCATGCTCCCATGCTACCCTTGTAATTTTCAAAGCAGAACTCCAACATTTCCGGATCATAGTTGTAGTAGAATAGTAACCCGGACGTCCGACAAACCATGACTGGACATCCTCCTGGCCACCACTAAAAATTCAAAGGAGGCACATCTTCCGGCGTACTCAGATATTTTATAGATGTTTTAAGTCGCTCTATTGGATTACCAATCGTTCATTTTTAAACGGGTATTTCTCGCTCTAACACGCTCTCACTGCCGATTTCACTATCCTACCTAAAACTACCATGCAGGTAGTGACTGTGCGGAGTTACTGGTGCGTGCAGCCCTTTCCGTTTCGTTACGGTGACACCACTAATTTGACGGGCAAGTTCCTTTGTGTTCCCAAGCGGTCAAGTGGTTTCGTATGTTCGTTTTGTATACTTGCTTCCAAACAAGTGGTTTGTTATGTTCGTTTTGTATGCATGCTTCCAATCAAGCGGCTTGATATGTGCGTTTTGTATGCATGCCCCTAATCAAGTGGTTTGATAAGTGAGTTTTGTATGCATGCCCCTAATCAAGTGGTATGATATGAGCGCTTTTTATGTATGCTTCCCATCAAGTGTTTTGATATATGGGTTTTCTATGTATGCTTCCCATCAAGCGGTTTGATATGTTCGTTTCTCATGCACGCTTCCGATCAAGTGGTTTGATATGTTTGTTTCTTATGCATGCTTCTAGTAACGTGCATGGTTAGAAAAATCTGCTAAGTAAACCTGCTTCCGGTCACGTGGGTGAACATGTTTTCAATGCAATTGCTTCCTTTCTACTGGTTATGTATTCGTTATTTATAATACCGATGAACATGCTTCCCTTCAACTGGTTAGCAATCTGCTCTCCGTGTATACGTTCCAGATTATGATACAATCCACTTACTTGCATTTTCATAACATGTTTGAATGCCACTGAAACTATAGGGTTTAGGTTTGATCCATTTTGAATAATCAGAGGGAAAAACGATGATAGTATCTATTTTCTTTGTTCTATTTTCTTTGTGTTAACAGAAGAAGCGATTCCAGCATTTTATCCTGATATATTTCGAACAGACTGTCTCGCCCTTGATGATTTGGGTTAACATATACATCGAGCCCTTTATTATCGTAAAAACCCATGTATGTATGTGTCAGACCTCGTATCTTTTGGGGCAAACAAAATTTCGTGATCCTTGGTTACGAGGCGGAATTGAGCCGAAAAATTTCAAAAATTAATTAAAAATTATTTAAAAAATCGAGCAACGTGATTGGTTGGTTCAAACAAAGCGTCGTTGGT
>JAQIXO010002123.1:0-10553 GCA_034700305.1 Protaphorura armata | reverse complement strand
TCAAATAAGGTTTGTTCAAATTAAATTAAGGTGTTTAAGCCAAGCAGAGATTTGTCATTACAATAGTTTAAACTGTTGCTTTAATTATATGAATATTAATTATTTCTATTTCACAGAATGATTTATTTTTAATGAGTCTGCCGAAGAATCTTCCACTCCTCAGACAAATTGACATTTCTCAAAGAATATTTGGCGAAGACATGGAATTCTGCAAACAACAGATTGTCAACGTCCAGGAGAAATTTCCAGATTTAGTCGTTAATATAACACGTTAATTCCAATCCAAATTTCAAACAATGAAGGATAAACTATCCTTTGTTTTGTGCATTTTGAAGATTTACTGTTCGATTATAATATTATATTTCGTACCTGAGAACAAGTTAAATGTTGGTGTTTTATTTTACTACGACTATACTTTTTCACTCGACTCCCTCCACCTCTAATTGATACTTTTTTTTGTCGAAATTCCAACATCAATGAAACATGATGGTCATTTCCATAAGAATTTACAAAAATGGAATATGGATGGGCTATACAATATAGGAACGTGAGTTTAATATATTTTTTAGACAAAATAATTGACAAACATTTTGAATAGATTTTAGATTTAAAACAATGAGAGTTGTATTGCAATAAGTTAGGAATACTGGCGTGGAACTGGCTCTTGGTTTCCCTTGTTGGTCCGGGCATAGTATGAGAATGAATCCAGCCTAGGAGATTGGCCGATGCGACTTCCTTTCCTTGCTTGTGTTTTGAATGGGAAACTTGAATTTGGAATGTGGATTTGAATCGTTCAATTCAGTTCGTTCAGTAGTTCACGGAATTCATATCCCGTCTTTTATTGTCTTTGGTCCGACCCGTCTTTTTATAATTAAAATTAATTGTGATTAACATCCAGATCCAGTGTCGATTGAAAGGAGCCATGGGAGACCCAATCCCAACAATCCCAAATGAGGTAATGCACAATTTACAATTAGTCAATGTGAATGTCATATCATAATTTGGACTTTCTTTCATTCATTCAACTGATATTTTTGGTAGGACTCGGGTTATCTATTTTTTTAAATCCCTTTGCTGTTTGCATTCTTATGAAAAAATATTATATTATACATTTTAAATTTTGGCCAATACGAATTAACCTAAATATTTGTAGAAATTGGTAAAAAATCCAAAATAATTTTATAAATGTTAAATGTTTGAATATTGAATGTGCTACGGCTGCATGGTTATGTAAAAAAATTATTGATTAACCCTCTGATTCTCTCTCTCTTGTTTTTTGAACCATTAGGTCATTACGGAAATCTTATCTCATCTGGGGAAGAATGATTTGCTCAAATGCCGACTCGTGAGTCAATCCTGGAATGGCATGTCTTTGAAAATCTTAAGAAATCCAAAATATGGCCATGAACATGAATTAACACAAGACAACATCGAAGAATTCCTTGAATTTTTTAGTGAGAGAAAGGAAGAGTGGGTGTTACCATTTCACCTCAACTTTGGAACTCGTTCATCATATGGAACGTCCAAATTTTCTTCTCAAATCCTCAACTATATTCAACAACTTCAAACAATATTTGGGGAAAAATGTGTGGGTGGTTTGACTTTGAGTCCTAACTATTCGTTTCCGTCATTGGAATCTGTGGAAAAACTGATGTCCATTCTCAACCTCATAGCTCCTTCTCTCACCCACTTGGATCTCTCTAGACTTGAATTATGTTATAAAGAAGAAGAAGAGGAGATGAAAGTGAAAGAGATGCTTGGAAAGACTCAACTCAATTTTCCAAATCTGTCAAAGCTCAAGTCATGTCCAGCACCATTTATAGAAGGTAGAAGAGAAAAAGCGGAGAATGAGATTCATTCATTTCTGATTGCAAATAAGTCCAAGAATTTGCAGGAGTTGGAGGTGAAGAGTCCATATGACTTAATGGTCCTACAAACACAGATTGGAAACTTAAAAAAACTGAAAATTGTGGATCAGTTTGCGTTAAAGGACTTTGATATTGATACTTTCCTGGACCCAATCCGAACCAGTCCTAGCCCACCTGTCCTCAATGTTCTATCGTTGACTTGTTCCACTGGACCACTAAGTCATCATATTCTATTTGAATTTCTGTCATCATTTTCAACATCACTACAGCGTCTTATGGTCAAATTCTATCAAGTTCCTACGAATCCATTCCCAAGACTCAGTCACTTGAAATTTCTAGGAATCCAGGTCTTAATGTCCAACAAGAACAGAATTCCCGTCAACTTGGAAAAACTGAATTTGAATTCGGAAACATTTCCAGTCTTGCATTCCATGGATATTCAAACAAATGTCTATTTTGAGTCCACACTTGGAGATTCTGGGAACTGCAAAGGTGACCAAACTACATACATAAACATAAGGCTGATTCAGAGAAATTAATTTAAAATAGTACCATTTATTTACCAAATATTACATTTTCTATTTTTCCCTACAGATGACTCGATTCTGCGAACAGTGAAACATTTGAGTATCCGAGTGCTGGACTCTCCATTCAATGAAGATGAGATGTCGGAAAATCCTGAGCAAGAAGACCAACCTGAATACGAGGAAATTATTTCAAGAGTATTGGCTAAGGATTACGTGAATAATCTCCAAGAATTATTTCCGAACGTGACTTCACTCACCCTTGTGAACGAGACTTGTTATCATGAGGAGTATTTGGAGTATTTGAAACAAGTGTTGATTGCATTCATCCAATCAGATGGAGCTCCAAAGATTCAGGAATTAGAAATACAAAACTGTGGAAAGAATTACTTGGGACACATTTTGAATGGATTGGATTCGGATGCTCAACCCCTTGTTATCATTAAAAATATGACGGTGGATGAGGAATTTCTCAAGGCAATCAAAAATGTTTTTCGAGGGTTCTTCGGTAAGAGTGACCTCAAGGTAGTCGAACAATTGGAATTCAAAGACGGGGTTGAGAATCGAGTGATCACGTGCAAGGCTCCTACGCCTACAAATATTCACCTACAAATGACAGGTGTGACGTGTGACAATGACTCAAAATGAATCAATATAATAATAATAATTAATCCAAGTTTGTTTATAATTTTGGAATTAGGTCTTGAAAAAATTCGAATGAATATTTTGAAGAATCTCAAGCACAAGTCCAGACGGTCGGGAAGTGAACAGGAATCCAATCAGGTTCGTTTAAATTAAATTAACGTGTTATTTCAGCAGAGACTAATCATAACAATAGTTTAAACTGTTGCTTTAATTATAATTATATGAATGTTATTTTTATTTTACAGAAGGATTTATTTCTAATGAGTCTACCGAAGCATCTTCCACTCCTCAGACAAATTGACATTTCTCAACGAATGTTTGGCCAAGACAAGGAGTTCTGTAAACAACAAATTATCAATGTCCAGAACACATTTCCAGATTTAGTCATTAACACAACACACTAATTAATTCCAAAGTGTGGAGGATAATTAATTCATCCTTAATTTGAACATTTGTTTTGAAATGATTTCATATTTGAGTAAAAGTTAAACGTTATTTAAAAAACGAGAGTTCGGACTTTTTCATCATAAGGAGTTTCTTTTGCAAATTATACATTCGCCATGCCCACAGCAGTTCCATTCCAGTCCATGATCCATAATTTTTATGTAATGAGCAAATCCCTTTTGAGAATTTCTCGGCCCAGTTCCCCAGTTGTATGTCGATCCTCTTACTGGCTCTTACTTACAAGGTAAACTCGTGAGGTGAAGGTCGAGCTCAGATGTCTGACATATACTGGGTGTTAGACTAACTAGTACTGATAAAAAATTAGTACTCACTTTTTTGTCAATCCAAAATACGCGCCCTCCAGAGGTCATTAAAGGTCATTTCCCATGCCCTCTAATGTAATGCTAATGTATTGTGAGATTCGGAAATATCGATTCTCAACTTGCCCCATCCATCCCCACCCATCCTTTATTGGATGGGGATGGAATGGAATCCGTCTCCACTTGCCCCAACTGAGCCGTTGGATGGATGGAATGGAAGGAAAAAGAACTTTCCCTCATTCTTCCACCAAATTCAAAATTCAAATCATCAAATTCAAAATGAATTAAAATTGAAAATAATCACAACTGTTCAAATTCTTCAGATATTTAAAACAAGGACTAAGCAAATGTTTTGATTGTTCTGTTCTTCTAATTCTAATCAATCCATTCATTCCAGATTTAGTCAAAGTAAGTTGAGAACTAAACTAATTTTAATCTAATATATTTCTATGTCATGTCATTCCACATTCAAAACTTGACCACAAGAGTCCAATTAGTCAAATTGTGTTTGTTATAAAAAAAATAAAGCGTGAGGTGGTATTTTAAACTATTTCAGATCAGATGGATCAGGGTCATTTACATGGACAATAAAAATAAAAAGTAACTAACAAATAAATAAGAGGGAGATGATATAATATTTTCTAAACTGACGGAATTGGAATTTGTTTGGAAAATGGACTGAACTAAAAGGACTGGCTCTGATGGATTTGTCGGTTCTTCTTCGACTTGAGTTTGGACGCTTAAGGAACTGACAACTGAGGATACTGAGGAGACATGTCTCACTTTGCGTTGAATGGAACGAAAGTGAAGACAGAAACTCATCATTTGGAAGAGGAGACGGAGACCCCAAATATTCCAATTCCAAACCCCCCGGAAGACTGGAAACTGAATCCCAATGTACAGTCCAGAATTATCCTCCACAAACTCAATATCAAAACTCCGGAAAATGAAACCATGGAATTCTGCAGGTAAATCAGATTGCGTGTGTGCATTTGAATAATCCAATCTGTCAAAGTTATAATTCATTTTGGGAATTAAGTTAAATGTGGTAATTTGGTAATTCTGTTTTGTGTGCTTTGTAGGAATTTCGTGGAGTGCCTGCGGAGGACAAGAGGGTTGAGAAATCGTTCAGTATCAGTCTCTTCAGAAACGGAGTCCACATTCTCAACCAGTGACATTGACATTGAGTTCAAATCTCAATTTGTTTTGCACGTTCTCTTGAATGAACTCCTTGGAGGATGTGAAGAGAAAGAGACGTGTGATGTGTGTGAAGATTATGTGGAGAAGTTGAGTCATCACATTAGCCAGACACACGGTGGACAACCCACGGCCAAGGCCAAGACGAGTCCCAAAGACGCTGAGCCTGTGTCTGTGTTCCAGTGTGGGAGTTGTGGTTCAATTTGTTCCAGTCCTTCCATGTTGATCCGTCATTGGAATACTCACTCCGAGGACCCTGTCTCCCTCACTCCAGTCCCAGTCACAGTCACAGTCCTGGCCAATCCGTCCACATCATGGGAAAGGGAGTTGGACAGAAGGGTGAGTTTGGTGATGATGATGATGAGTGGTGGGTGAGGGATGGAAACAAGTGTCCACTAATTGGATTTAATTATTTTCAGAGTGAGAGAGAAGAAGGTGTAGGTAGTGGAGGAGGTGGAGGTGGTGGGAGTCCAAACCCTGAGACAGAGTCATCATTCCATCACCATATGCCAGAGCCAAAGTCAGAGTCCATTGACATTGACATTGACATGTGTAGTTCAATTCTTGTGTCCTCCGTGGAGAGTGAGTGTTCAGTTTCAGTTGACCCTCAACATTCACTTCCATCCAATCCCAATCCCACTCTGTCTCTTCCTCTGTCTCCACCCCTTCAATGGACCTGTGTCAAGGAAGAGGAAGAGGAGGAGGTGGAGTTGGAGAGTCCCTATTCTCCAGGAATTCCTCAACACATGAATGGAGATAAAGAGAAGGAGGTAGAAGAAGAAGAAGAGGAAGAGGACCCACTCCTCCTCCCCCAAGTCCTCTCTCCTCCCTCTCCTCTTCCTCCTAAAACTGAGTGGACAGGAGTAGGAGTAGGGGGAGGGGTGTATAGTGAGACTCACACTGTGGACAACACACTCCCAGACCACGACGACACAGGAGAGAGAGAAAAAGGATTCGAGTGTGGAACGTGTGGAAAGTCTTTTAATAATGTCACGTGTCTAGTGAGACATGAGTCTGTCCTTCACAAAAACAAAGGACTCAGAATGTTCAAGTGTGGAGTGTGTGGGAAAAGTCCATTAACTCGTGATGACCAGAAAGTAAACGTTAAGGGTCTAAACAGTCTATAGGTTCTACCTAACAGAAATATTCAATTATCGAGAAGAGTACTTTTTGAAAATCCAAAATGGCGATTCAAGATGGCGAGCGCGAAGATTTGAATTTTTTTTTAGCTCTGGGGACTTGTCCTAACATCAGGGTATAGTTTTTAGAGCGCTAGCGCCGCGCGCGCTGCAAAAATTTTGTTCCGAAAAATTGAGTATACATTTCATCGCAAATACTCTCAAGTTTAGCAATTCAATAAAAATTAACTACGTTGGATTAGACGAAATGTTTGATTAACCAACTAATATTATGTAGTCCAAAATTGATTTCCATCCTCTGGCTCTCCCTCTCCGACCAAAATGTTAGATCTCACATAAAAACAACTTAAGAATAAGAAAAATGGTTATGGACTGCCCTGTATTTCCATCCGTCTCCACTTACCCCAACTGACCACTTGGATGGAAAGGAAAGAGAACCTCCTCACTCTTCCCTTCTTTCCCTCACTCTTCCACCAAATTCAAAATTGAACTCCTCAAATTCAAATTGAAATAAAATGAAAAATTTGAAAAATAAATTTACAACTGTTCATTTGTTTGAGACACTTTAAACTTGAGTTCAGATTTTCAAAACATCACCAAAACAGGTTCATGTTTTTACGGAGTCACGGAATTGTTGGTTTTATTTTATTTCATCCCTCAAACAATCAAAGTAAGTTTAAAACATTTTTGTCATCATTGGTAATAATTTATTAATTTTGAAGCTATTTATATATTTCTGTTCGTGTCATTCAAAATTTGGACCCAAAGGCAAATAATACTAAAATACTCATTTGTGTTTTTTTAAAAAAAATGTCTTTTAACCCGCCGACTACTACGGAATTCGGGGACTTGACATAGCTACGTGATCTACATCATGTCATACATTTTAACATTACACTACGTGTACTACATTTTGTCACACGGTGCCTCCACCAATCCACGATTAAAATACAGCTGTGACAAAATGTAGTACACGTAGCTGCGTACCCCTCGTAATGAGAATTTTTCATGAACTTTTCACTTGTAAAATTAATATTTCTTGAGAGATGGAGCCACTTGGCATGGGATTTTCACCATAATTTAGCTTGTCCGATTCCCGAGGAATACATGGAAGCCCAGCTGATGGCTTGAAACTTTCTTTAAGAAACTTTTCGTTTGAAAATAGCGTGTGACAAAATGTAGATCACGTAGGAGTTGGCGGGTTAAAGTTTTTTTAAAGAATTTTATATCAGATTTCAGATGGATGAGATTGATTAATATAAATTAAAAATGGCGAGGTAAGAAGGTACAAGTGTATAAATAAATACTAGAGATTTTCTTTTTGTTTTCACAGACTTTGTTAACAAAACCGACTTGGTCTCATTGATTGGAGGTTATTGCGTTAGAAGGAACTGAAGAGACATGAATCAATTGTCTCAATTGTCTCATCCTCATGAGATGAGATTCTCTGCATTGGACGGAACGGCATTGAAGACAGAAAGTCTTGCGGAAGACGAAATTACGTGTCCAAAGATTCCAATGCCAAACCCCCCGGAAGACTGGAAACTCAATCCAAATGTAAAGTCCAGAATTGTCCTCCACAAACTCAAAATCAAAACTCCGAACAGCAACACCATTGAGTTCTGCAGGTAAATGAGAATATCTTGTGCAATTGAATAATTCAATCTGGCAAAGTTATAACTAATTTTAGCCTTGACAATGAAGTTAAATGTGGTAATTTTGTTTTGTGTGCTTTGTAGGAATTTCGTGGAGTGCCTGCGGAGGACAAGAGGGTTGAGAAATCGTTCAGTGTCAGTCCCGTCGGAATCGGAACCCACACTCTCAACCAGTGACCATGACATTGAGTTCAAATCTCAATTCGTTTTGCACGTTCTCTTGAATGAACTGGTTGGAGAATGTGAAGAGAGAGAGAGATGTGATGTGTGTGATGATTATGTTGAGAAGTTGAGTCATCACATTAGTCAAACTCACGGTGGACAACCCAAGGCCAAGGCCAAGACCAAGACGAGTCCTAGTCCTGACTCTGACCCCGTGTCTGTGTTCAAGTGTAGGACATGTGGTTCAATTTGTTCCAGTCCGTCCATGTTAATCCGTCATTCCAACACTCATTCCGAGAACTGTGATAGACCCGCAACCAATTCCTCCACGTCATGGGAGTTGGACAGAATGGTGAGTTTCCGACCGAACCTATACCTGCCACACTAGTCTGTTCTGTTTTTTTATTATTTTGTATATATTTTATTATGACGGGATAAAAAGGTGAGATAGTGGGAAGTGGTTGAGTTTTGGAGAATTCCATCCAGGATGAGGATGAGGACGAGGATGCCAACATGTTATTGATCCAACTCCAACTCAAAGAATGCATTAGTCATTTGTATTTATTTTCAGAGAGAAGGGGGTGGAGGAGTTGGAGGTGGTGTGAGTCCGAAGGCTGAGACTGAGTCATCATTCCATGTCCCAATGGCAGAGCTAGAGCTAGAGCCAGAGTCCATTGACGTTTGTAGTTGGAGTCTGAGTCCAGTCCAACCTCCACTCCCACTTCCGCCCAATCCCACTCTGACCCATAACGTTGAATGGACCTGTGTCAAGGAAGAGGAAGAGGAAGAGGAAGAGGGAGAGGAGGAGATGGAGCTGGAGAGTTCTTATCCAGGAATAGGAATTCCACATTACATGAATGACTTGTTGAAGATGGGGATCATGGGAGACAAAGATAAGGAGGTAGGAGGAGAAGAAGAGGGGTGGGAAGAAGAAGAGGACCCACTCCTCCTCCCCCAACCCCCCACTCCTCCCACTCCTCTTCCCCTTAAAACTGAGAGGAGAGGGTTGGGTAGTGAGACTGAAGACACCACTAACACTCCCAGGACTAACACACACACAGAGGAGAGAGGAGAAGAAGTGGAAGGAGTGGAGTGCAGAGCATGTGGGAAGTGGTGTAAGAATGTCAAGAGTCTAGGCAGACATGAGACTGTCTTCCACAACAACAACAAAAACAAAGTGAACAAAGGAAAAGGACTCACAAACAGAATGTTCAAGTGTGGAGTGTGTGGGGTGTGTTTCCCTCACACTTTCTACTACGCTGTGTTCAAACACAGACTGAGCCACACAGGGGAAGAGCCATTCAAGTGTGGAGTGTGTGGGAGGAGTTTCTTCCAACGGGGTCACTTGACTCAACACACACTCATCCACACGGGAGAGAGGGCATATGGGTGTGATGAGTGTGGGAAGAGATTCATAGAGTTCAGTAAACTGACTCGACACCAACGGACCCACACTGGAGAGAAACGTCATTCATGTGATGTGTGTGGGAAGAGATTTGCCAGCGCACAAAACGTAACCAAACACAAGTTTGCCATCCACACGGGAGAGAAATCCTTTGAGTGTGATGTGAATGATTTAATCATGGGAGATAAAGATAATGAAGTAAAGGAAGAAGAAGAAGAAGAAGAAGAGGACCCACTCCTCCTACCCCAAGTCCCCACTCCTCCCCATCCTCTGCCTCTTAGAACTGAGTGGAGAGGGGTGGGTAGTGAGACTGAGACCGAGGACCCCACTAGCACTAACAGGACCAATCCACACACACACACAGAAGAGAGAGGAGATGAAGATAAAGGAGTGGAGTGCAGAGCATGTGGGAAGTCCTGTAAGAATTCCACAAGTTTACTCAAACACGAGTCAGTCTTTCACAACAAATACAAAGGGAAAGGGAAAGGGAAAGGACGAAGGAAAATGTTCAAGTGTGGAGTGTGTGAGAAGAGTTTCTTCCAATCTGGTCATTTGACTCAACACAAACTCATTCACACGGGAGAGAGGGCATACGGGTGTGAGGTGTGTGGAATGGATTTTAAACGAAACTGTGATTTGACTAGACACAAAGGGATACACACAGGAAATAAACCGTACAAGTGTGACATTTGTGGTAAGTGCTTTAGAATCAACTACCATTTGAATAGACACCAATTGACACACGGGGGAGAAAGGGCCTATGAGTGCAGTGAGTGTGGATCCGGCTTTGTGGATCAATTTGCTCTAGCGAGGCACAACAGAACACACACTGGAGAGAAACCATTTTCTTGTCACGTGTGTGGAAAGAGATTTGTCCAGTCAACCCATCTCAACAACCACAAACGAACACACACGGGGGAGAAACCTCATGAGTGTGATGTGTGTGGGAAGTCCTTCAGACTCAGATCTATTCTCACACGACACTCCCTCACACACACGGGAGACAGAGGAGGGAACTATGGTGTTGGTGTAGGTGTGTCTGAGTCCACTCTTCCCAAGTTAAACCACAGTTGGCAACACACCAACACTACCACACCCACGACCTATGTCAATCATTTCATTTGATAACCATCCAAAACAACTTGAAAGAAGAACATGGCCATGAACACGAACATGGGTCTGAAGACATAGACA
>JAQIXO010002122.1:0-10556 GCA_034700305.1 Protaphorura armata | reverse complement strand
TAAATCATTTGGTTTCCAAGTCGTCCTCCCGATTTACAAGTCATTAATGGTTTGTCCATGCATTCCTTAGTAGTAGTCGTAGGATGTTCCACCTCTTGAGATCCATTTAAGTAAGTTCCAACCCTAAAGAAATCAAGCACTAATTAACCTAACTGTATAAAACTGTTAGAAACGTACCAACTGTTATAAAAAATTTAGTATGTACTGGTCAAGAATTTGATTGGCGAGGCAGTAAGAGACATCAAGATCCTCGTGCTGAATTGTATGTGTGGGTCGAATTATACAGACCACACCAAGTAGACAGCAAATAATAATGTAGAGTCGCATTTTTTTTTTGAGGATCTAGAACAATGTTGAAATTTATTATTTGAAAAATTATATACACGTAAAATAATTAGAAAGTGAAGTTATTTATATGTGTAATAATTATCTGAAATAAACTAATCATTCCGGACCCTAGGCTCTGAGGTTTTGAGTAAAATGAAAGTATTGAATAAATAGGAATGGGATGACAGGCAGAGTCCAAATGATGTGGTTACACATATACTTGCACAAGCACAATGAATTATTTGATCTAATACTAATGAAAGTGCAGTAATTAGTGGAGCAGTGCTTACTAATTAATCAGTGCTTGGCATCACAACCCAGTTAGTATTATCACAATTAACAGTGTGACAGTCAAGAACTTATTCATTTTGATGAGGAGACCGAGCTCAATTTCTATTGAAAACGCTAGCTTTCGCTTTCATAAATACAAATCTGTCAATGAATAACGTGTCATGAACGAGGAAAGACAATCTCTCGTGTACTAAAACGTTATGTGTACATCCTTGTGATTTTGCGTCAGGAATAATGTCCAAATATCAAATTGTAAACCCAAGCAAAATTATTTGCTGTCAAGTAGACAGGAAATAATGTAGAGTCGCATTATTTTTTGATGATCTAGAAAAATGTTGAAATTAATTATTTGAGAAATTATATACCTACACGTAAATAATAATAAAGTTGTTTATATGTGTATTAATTACCTGAAATAAACTAAACAATGCTGATCAATCTAGTCTTCAAATATTTTACGGGCCAGACAGACATTTTGAGTAAAATGAAAGTATTGAATAAATGGGAAGGTATAGGATGACACAGTCCAAATGGCGTGGTTTGGTTGCACTTCTGCACTACATACTTACGCACATGCAGTTCTATATACATTTATTTCAACTAGAAGTTAAGCAACGATGACAATAAAGTCTACCACAGACCACCAATGGCCCTGCACCAAATTTTATGCAGCATTGCATCGCCTCTGCAGAAAAATTGGTGGGAGGCAGATCAGCATGAAGTTTGACGGTTCCTCAATCTGTTCACAGTTCACACCTACCAAATTTTCTGCCACGCAGGTTGCAGGAAAAATGTTCAACCGGTCGAACTTTACTTTTAGCAGCAGAAAATTTGGTGGGTGGTGCGCGGGAAATTTTTCTGCCACGCATATTTTGTGTTCACACTACCACCTTTCCTGATCCGAAAGGTGCGCAAGACCTCCCAGAAATTTTGAGCAGGAAAATTGGTGGTCTGTGATAGCCTTAAGAGTGTCAGTGTTGTATTAGGTGACTTTCTAATTAATCAATGTTACATCATCGGATATGACCACACCACCCAGTTAGTGTAAGCAGTAGTGAAGTCAAGAACTTGTTCATTAACTTGCTGAGGAAGTAGTCTGTTGTGGAGTGCTAAATTTTATGTGCAGTATACCCACAATACACCCTACGATTTTGTCAAGAATAATACTCGTCCAATTTGTATTATGACTAAAGATTTTAAGATTCTTTAAAAGTGCAAACAATGTATTAATATCAGTTCAAGTTCTTTCGTCTGGGTGACGCTAAAAAACAAGACACAAATTTTCCTCTTTATGTTAGATCTTTGTGCGTAAATATTTATTTTTTGCTCGTCAATTCCCATTAATGTGACTACAGGACTTCTTAATCAAGTGTAGTTCTAAATATAATCTGAATCTAAATGATACGATAAAATAGCACAACATCTGTCAACCGAACCAAATTTAATTGCGAAATTCTAAGGATTCAATTTTGGCCAGAGTCGAAAAGTCGCATTGAATTATGCTTCAGTTGTTATAGCGTATTTGTTTGTAATGTAAATTTTCTTCTGAATATTCATGTACCGTAAAATACCGATTAGAACGCGGTTCCGAATAGAACGCGGGCCTCGGCGTTACATTTGAGAATACAACGCGGTCCCGAATACAACGCGGGTCTCATATAGAACGCGGGGTCTTGGGGCACTGTGCAACATTACCTGGCATGGCGATGGCGGGTCTGGATCTCGGGTCTGGATCTCAGTGCTGGAGGTCTAGTATTACAACGCGGTTCCGAATAGAACGCGGGTCTCAAATAGAACGCGGGTCACTGGGTACCCTTTTTAAATACAACGCGGGTGTTCTAATCGTGATAATACGGTATTCATAAAAGCGACGAGTTACGAAATCTTCCAAGATTCAACATGTTTTATTAACATTCAAGTCCAACATTACCTAAAACAATAAGAACTAGCTTCATCTGATTCATCGGTAGGTGTAGGTGTCACAGATTGACTCATTAATATTTTGTAAATAGTAATTTTGATAAATAGCAACATATTTACGTACATATAGTACGTAAATCTCCTCTCAATTTAAACAACCAAATGACAAAAACAGTAGGAATGCATATACAACAATATTATATATTAAGACACGTAAATCCAAACCCGAGTAGAGACAACAAAATCTTTATTGTTTGAGTTTTCTAAAAACAAAATAAAATATATACAAGCAGAACTACAATAGTTACTTTACTTCATTTGACAGTTAAGCCGGCCAAAATATGTGCAAAGTTTTGCAATGCCTCTTTTCCAAAGCCCGCGAAATCGAGACTGCATCAAACCCCAGTGACTGTGAAGCCATTGTAGTGCACGTAGAAAGTACTCCCAAACGATCTTGAATTTTCGAGTCAAGTATTCGACACCAAACTCAATCAAACAGAGTGCAAGCCAAATGAGCAAGAGAAAAAATACGACATGAATTTTATCTTGAAGTTCAATTTTCTTTACGTTAGACTCGATCTCAATAGGGAGTTTACGTAGAGCTTTAACCAACTTTAGATGTTGGTCCAATTGTTGCCAAAACGTTACAATTCCAGCCTCTTGTATTATCCTTATGTTTGGACGTATATTGGGATCAGTCATACGGATAAAACTCCATCCAAACGTTTGATTCCAAAGACTCTGTGTCCCTTTTGCCACGTGTTTGCTTTTGCCAAGTGTAGTTTTCAAGGTTAGATAGTGAATGTCAATGATGTCAGACCAATCACCAAGTGCCGTTTTGTTACAGTCCATAATCAGATGACGCCAAGAGGTTTTATCCCACTCCACTTTCTTCGGAATTTTCATTATTCCTTTCACTTGATCAAATAGTGTTGACGTTTTAAGTGAACTTTCAGAATAATATAAATTTAGGTCAGACTTTAACATGTAGTCAAAATAGAGCTCTGTTGCAAAAGGTTCCCGTTTGTTAAGTGTCATGTATTCCATACCAAATAAACGGTATAATCTGGCCGGTCGCATGAACAAAGTGAAGTCTTTTGCCAAGATGTCTCCATATGTTTTCACAAGCTCTACTTTATTGGGGAGGGTCAACTCTGTCGTCACAATTCCTTTGTAGGCAGTTGGCATGATGATAGTGAAGAGAAGCAACCAGGGGGCCAAGATTAAGTACCCTTGGCGTAGTTTTGTGGGATTGAGTGCAGAGTCATGACCGTGTTCCAATATGGTTGAGTAAATCATCATGATTGCATCTGGGTTCCTCTTCTTCTTCATAAGGAACAAATTCAGAATGACAGAGACAGTGACGGCTGTCAGGAGTACCCATGCCCAAATATGAATGTTGAAAGGGGTCAATAATGTCAGGAATTCTGAATTGTACTCTGTGTCGGCTTTCCCGTCACACGTTAAGAATTCAAATGATTTATATTTCATAACCAATGCAACATTAGTATTGCCCGACAAGTCCACAGAAGGCACGGATGGCTCATATTGACGTCCGCCTGGATTGAATGAAATGGATTTGTTGGCCATGACTGTTCTGAGAAGAATTTCATCCATGTCTCCAGCATTGTAGTTCCAAGGAGTCAAACATGACTTGCAGTCCGGATCAATATTATTCACTTTTACAACTCGCTGTCCCCCTTCTTCCTTTTGATACACATTCCAACTCCTGACCCATCTGTTCAACTCGAAGTAGACTTGCCTTATGTTCTGGAGCGTATGATTCATTCCGGGTACTGGTATGAGTAAGAAATCTTCTTTTACACAGTGTAGACAAACTATGGATGTTCGTTCCACTTCGAACGAGTCATTCATGAGATTCAGCGGGTACACTGTAATGAGCTTATTTGGGATCATCAGAAAGTATGAGTGGGAGAGTTTCTCGAGCCAAGCTTTCACTGCATGTTTCTCGTAGATAGACACAAGAGAGAACATGGTTCCAAGTCTGTCTACTCTCTCATCCGTTAGGAGCCCATAGGCCATCCTTCCTGTCTCGCTCCTCCATCCCCGCCAGAAATACCTCAAATAATCTGGGATGGCAAACGGTCCATGGTATACTGGTTGTGTAGGATTGTGGAAAGTATAGTCGTAGTTTCTCAGGATAAATACAAAATGTAGGCATTTGCTCTTGCTTTCAAAATGTATGAGTTTTTCATGTGGAAACGTTGAGCTGAAGAAGGCATCCGGGGAACCGAAGTCTGGATGATGAGTACTCAAGTCAACTACAGGAGGTTTGAATACCACGTCCTGGAATGAGATTGGAAATTCAAATTGTTCAAATGTCAAGTTCTTGTAGGTGATGATGTGAGTGTGACATTCACTTGCTATTCCTTTGAACCATTTGTTCAAGTCAACTTTGTGTTCTACTGTCAGCTGAAGATGTGAACCTGTTACTTTTTCAATGAAAACAGACACAAGTAGTATCAATAAGAGCAGAGTCATATTGTACCACTCCACTCTCAGTATGGGTCAAACGTACACTGCAATGATTCAGAAAAGGTTGAGAAAAGAGAAATTCACAAATAATGAGTGTAATAAGTAGGACTTTTCTGTTATCTCGTTCACCCGTGAATAAGAAATATATAGCTCTGTTGGGAGATTTTTTCATCCTTGATCGTCGTTGTTATCGATTAATGTTCAAGTTTCATACTCCCCTTTTGCGTCATTCCAGAATGTGGCACAGTTGGTTCATTTCATGACTTGCGGGTACTGTGTCTCAAATATGTAAGTCGCCGCTAAGGCTCCACTTTTTTTTCGTTTACGCACTTTAATAAAGTCCAATTCAATGAAAATTTCTTAAATTTAAGGGTTAGTACTATTATAAAAAAGTGTTTTCCGGCTTTTACATGTTAAATATATGAACTTTACCCATGCAATACATATTTGGAACCCGGGTTTATAAATTCCATCATTCTAAAAGTGTAATTATACAGAGTGGCCTAGCATATTTCATTTCACTTTAATATTTCAAGGCAGCTAAGAAATCACTCGTGGAAACTCTTCATCTTGTTCATATTTAAACATTTGAAGTTCACTCTCAGAAATCGAGAACTCCTGTTCATCACATATTCGACCATCGGACAAAATGCTTCAGAGAGCATTAATGTATCTGCATGTAATCCTCGCGTGTCTCTTTGGTGAAGGTAGCCGAAATGGAATGAGCCATACATTATGCATGCCGAAGAATACTTGTTCGAATACCGAGTCAATAATTTCATGGCTACAGATATGGAAATAGATTGTTTTCTCCGCTTCTATGTCATCTCGGAAAAAATTGATCCGTTGAATAAATTCTCTTTAAATTGTAGATGAAATGTGTGGTTTTATTTGTTTCACAATGTAATCTAACAAACCTAGAAGCCAATCTAGAGTGGGAACGTCCGAGCCTTGCCCTAGTGATAAGGCATAAATGAAGAAATATACAAGTCGCTTCTTTGCAAGGGATTTTATGAGATGGCCATAAATGAATCTATTCCTCATTTCTTTGACATTTTAATCATTTTTATTTATTTTTGTTAAATCTATGTGATGCCACAATAAGAACTATGACGATCCATCAACAACAATAATATACCAAGGATTGTGAAATCTATTTACTACAAACCAAGCGAAACTCTGAGTGTATAAGACACCAAAGAAACTATTCTAGTACACTAACACAATACATCCAAGCAGACATCAATTTTCGAATTAACTATTATGTTTTATGCTATGCGAAAGGACCTAGACAGAAATGGATACCAAATTAAAATTACTACTTTACTTACTTTACTTACTTAATTACTACTTATATAAGCTTTCTTGAAAGTACGACTGCTGGACTAAAGCACACAAAAAGAAAAAGAAACAAACAAACAAACAATACAGCAGGGCAGAATTGTGAGGACTATGCGCCAAAATACGTTCAATAATTGTGAGATCATTTTATTCCAATGCCAGCGAAATCTTGACAGCATGAAACCACAAATATCTCGAAGCCATTTTAGTACACGTAGAAAGTACTCCCAAACGGTCATGAATTTTCGGGTCAAGTATTCGATACCAAACTCAATTAAACAGAGTGCAAGGCAAATGAGTAAAAGGAAAAATACGAAACGTATTTTATCAACAAGTTCAATTTGTTTCACACGAGACTCTGTTTCAATAGGGAATTGACGAAGACTGCGCAGAAATTTCAGATGTTGATCCAGATGTTGCCAAAACATAACAATTCCAGTCTGTTGAATTCTCTTTATGTTTAAATGAATTTTGTTATCAGTCACATGTCTAAAATTCCATCCAATCGTTTGATTCCAAAGACTCTGTGTCCCTTTTGCCACGTGTTTGCTTTTGCCAAATGTAGTTTTCAAGGTTCGATAGTGAATGTCAATGACGTCTGACCAATCACCAATGGCTGTCTTGTTACATTCCATGATCAGATAAAGCCGTGAGGTTTTATTCCACTCTTCTACCTTCGGAATTTTCATTATTCCTTTCACTTCTTCGAATAGATCTGTGTTCCCACTAGTGTATAAATAATGATCTTGTCCTCGTATGTGCTCAATGAAGAGACTCGAAATCAAGTGATCCTTGTTTGGGATTCGTAATGAATCTAGACGCTCTGGAGGGTACATAATGCTTGGCTGCATGAACAGTGTGAAATTTTTAACCACAATGTCTCCAAAAGTTTTTACAAGCTCCACTTCAGTTGGGAGAGTTAACTCTGTGGTCACAATGCCTTTGTATGCAGTTGGCATGATGATGGTGAAGAGAAGCAACCAGGGGGCCAGGATCAAGTAGCCCTGATGTGATTTGGATGGATTGAGTGCAGAGTGATGACTATGTTCCAGCATGGTGGAGTAAATCATCAAGAGTGCATCTGGATCCTTCCTCTTCTTCCTCAGGGACACATTCAGAACGACAACAACAGTGGCGGCTGTCAAGACCACCCATGCCCATATGTGAGCGTTGAATGGGGACAGTAATGTCAAGAATTCCGAATCTCGGGCCGTGCCGGCTTCCCCGTCACACGTTAAGAATTCAAACTGGTTTAGGCCTAAAGCCATATTGGTAACGGACGAGGACAGGTACACGTAAGACCTGAATTCATCATATTCATAGTCTGCTGGACAAAATTGAGTTGATTTGTTTGCCATGACTGTTCTGAGAAGAATTTCATCCAAGTCTCCTATGCTGTAGTTCCACGGAGTTAAACATGCTTTGCAATTAGGGTCAATATTGTTCACACGGATGTTTCGGTTTGTACCTTCTTCCTCCTTGAGTACTGACCAACACCCGCTCCACCTGTTCACCTCCGAGAAGAATTGACTTATCGTCTTATACGTGTGATTCATTCCAGGCAAAAGTTTGAGGTCATGACTTTTCAGTCCACAACGGAAACAAACCATGGATACGTCATGTAATTCGTACATGTCATTCATTAGTTTGAGAGGATAAATTGTAATGATCTTGTTTGGCATCATCTCAAAGTAAGTGTAGAACAGTTTATCAATCCAAGCCCTCACTGCCTGTTCCTCGAAGACACACACGAGAGAGAACATGTGTCCAGGTCTGTCTACTCTCTCATCCACTGCACGACCTGTGTCCACCATTCTTCCTGCCTCTCTCCTCCATCCCCGCCAGAAATACTTCAAATAATCTGGGATTGCAAATGGGCCGTAAATTTGTTCTCCCCAATATTCAGATTCTCCGTAATTTGGAGGATTGTGGAAGGCCTTGTCATAGTCTCTCAGGAGAAACACGAAATGTAGGCATTTGGTCTTTCCTTCGAAATGTATGAGTTTGTCGGGAGAAAATGTTGAGCTGGAGAAAGCATCTGGGTATATGGGATTACGGAATTTGTTTTTGGTTTTACGTAGATATTCTTCGAAGCTACTCCTGTTGAAGACAGGAGTGAGAGGAGGTGTGAATACCACATCTTGGAATGAGATTGGAAATTCGAATTGGACGAACGTAATGTTCTTGTAGGTGATGATGTGAGTGTGACATTCTGTGGCTATTCCTTTGAACAACTTGTTTAAGTCTACTTTGGGTTCCACAGTAAGCTTGAGAGTTGAACTGATCACTTCTTCAAATGAAACAGACACAAGTAGTATCAGTAAGAGCTGAATCATTTTGAAATAGTCAGAATAGTTTTGAAGCTACACAGAAATGAGTCAGGTAATGTTGAGTTTAAGTTTAAGAGAATCACTAAAATAAGTTGGACTATCAACTCGTCTGGTCAAACCACCAATAAGAAATATTTAGCTCTGTTGGAAGAATACTTTCTTCCCTTGGGTTGTTAGCGAGCCGTGTGCGAGTTCAAACTCCTATTTGCGTCATGGCAGAGTGTCATGTCCACTGTTATTGCTTGGTTTAAAAATGCTGATCTAAAATTCATCCTTCTGGATACATAAGTAGTTACATAGGTATTGCTATTATGTACTTGTCAGTTTAATATTTCAACGAAGCTAGGAAAACACTCGAGGACAGTCTTCATCTTCTTCCATATTTAATCACTTGAAGTCTACTCTCACTCACAAATGAAGTATAGTGCCAAGTGCCCATTAAATATTCAGAGGTGGGATAGGATGTTCGGGATCTGCTTGTATTTCTCCCATGTTTATTTTATTTGGTAAAGGTTTTATATTTGCCGAATTGGAATTGGAACGCGTTCACATCTTCCACATCAGGTACGTATTCTGAATCCGACGACTCAAGTCTACATATATGGCATACAGGCTCCGTTTGCACTCGGTGTGTTATGTCTATTTCTCCAACAATTTTTAACTTTCTCGGTGTTGCTATTTTTCTCTCGTATACACTTCCAACTCATATTCGAAAATTCATATTCTGAAAAGTTTTCTGACACAATTTGAGTGACCCACTGAGGGCATGCAAAGTCACCCGGAGAAAATAATGGTTTCATGGTCCTTGGGGACACGTCACGGCATTTCCTGTACGAGGCACTTTTGTTGAATTATTTTACATGAACGAAAACATTAAATCGTATTTCTAGTTAGTCCTAACCTGAGCTCCTACTCCAAATTCCTGTACCTCCTATGAATAGACCCGCCAAAAATACTTCAAATCTGGGATCAAGCTCAGAATGTCATTTGAATCATTAAACTCAACGGAACAATAATAATAAATTAACAGAAATAAATAATAAAAAACACTATTCCTTGTTGTTTACTCTTTCTTTAATTAATGAAAGACACTTTTTAGTAAGTAGAAGCATACGAGTAAAGATGAAAAGAAATTTAAATTTAAATTAAATAGTTTCATTATAGTGGCCTCGCTGTATCAAGAGTCATGTGACTTACGAATGTACATGGTAACAAAAGCTGGACACTCCTCAGGGATTTACATTTTAAAAGTCCAAAAATGATTGATGCATTAGAAATCAGAGGAACAGAGTCTGTGAGTCGTTTCATTTCTAACAAAATATATAAAAACTCTATTCAAATTTATATTTATATTATATGAATTGAAAAGTGTGACCTGACCAGAGAGAACTTGAATCCCACCGTTCTCACCATTTTGTCTCGTGAAACATTTGTCACGCGCAGGGTTGTAACTGACAGACCAGTCCGCATATTCTTTGTGGGGATTGTGATCTTTAGAATTCCAACTATTTCTTGAAGGGGGGAGCCTATCCAATGCCCGAAGATCAGTCCCATTTACGTTAGGTTAATATATTATTTGCCTCCTGGGGGATTAGGTAATACGTATGCGTTGTTTATAAAATGATCTAGCTATTCGTGGCATAAACCGCGAATCTTCGAGTTCTTGTCTGCTTTTGGCGTTGGATTTCAGATCGACGTTCCGCACTCGGCAGGTTTGTTAGACCATAAACCCGTTATGTTCAGCCAATTGTATTTTAGTAATTATTACTTATGATTAGAGCTCGTAAACCGAACCGCGGTTCGGTTTGAAGGGCAAACCGAACCGACATTTTCGGTTCGGTTCGGTTTGCC
>JAQIXO010002121.1:0-10557 GCA_034700305.1 Protaphorura armata | reverse complement strand
ACTCTCATGCAAATGCAAATAACGGTGAATGAAACAACAGACTTCATTGTTCTTAGCTTGGAGTAACTCCAGTTAGGGATAGAACTAAAGTTTGAAATTGAAGTAGGTGCACAAAACTGGAATTGGAAAAGCAGCCAAACTCAGTCTCTTTTTATTCGAATTATTTATATTATTACGATTACACGCAAATGCTCCAGCCGTGAATTACTCTTGAGTTGTGATCAAAAGCTCATGAGCTCATGATTAGATCATTTCGTACTTGTGAAATTTTGTTGATTGCCTAATTAATTCAGTCATACTTGAATGCGCACAACAGTTATTATTAAGTGGAATGCGTAATTTGTGTGAGCCGCACTTGTCACAGCCACGTGCTGTTAGTGGAATTAATAGGTTTGGAATATATGACACCTGGTACTACGTGCTGAAAAGCATGGAATTTCAAGAACACACATTTGAGATTTCGTACATCAATTGGTTTTGAACTCATTGTTCTATGAGTTAGTTAGGTCATCCGTTTTTATTCCGAGTCAGTATTCACTGTCAGTCTGGCGTACGTGTCTCCGATTACACACAAATGCCCCAGCCGTGAATTAATGAAGAACATTGAGTTGGAGAGTTGGTGATGAGCTCATGATCAAGTAGATCGTTTTTGTACTACCGAAATTTTGCTGATTGTCTAATTAATTCTGTCACACTTAAATGGGCACATGAGGTTCTGATTAAAAACCCAAGGGTTAAACACTTAGGTTGCGCACTTGTCAGAGCTACATGCTGTTGGTTAAATTAATTACGAGGGTCAGACGAACGACGGGATAATTCAAAACCATTAATCATTTTTTGTTATTTTTACAATTTTTAAAACATTACGATTCAAATATGAACTCTCTTCCAGTGCAGTCGTGAGTGAGCGGAGAAAGTGTCCGTCGAATTCCTGATTTTAAATGCACGGTGATTTGCATAAATTTGAGTTTGATATTACATATTAAATGTTATTGTTGTCATGTTATTGAATACAAATGAAATCAATACTAGAAGTATGGACATCATCTGTAATGTGTACAGATACTAGCCTACGTGAAAATAGCTGGAATTGTGTGTGAAAGAAATACCACAATGAACACGACTGACTGTAATGTTAATGTGACTATTTATTCATAAGACGACTCATAAAATACAGGAAAGTTTCTCTTCCATTCCTAGATCAAGACTGTTGCTGAATTCTCACTGCACACGACTGCAACTTTTGACCCTTACGGACCAGGCAAGGAGCAGGGAAAAAACGCCTACCATGGTCCCTGCTCCTTGCCTGGTCCGTATGGGTTATGTATATGGGGTAAAAATCAAAAATTAGTATCTTGAGGTGTTTTCACTTTGACACGAAAATATTGTCCAAACCCCACTCAGGGCATGCCAGGGCACCCAAAAAAAATATGGCGTACCAAGGTCCTCGTGGTCAGGTCACACCATTCTCTTGTGAGTCTAAAGACTTGTGCACAGGACGAGTACACTACAAATTCCCGGGTGAAAGTGAGTCATTTTGCACAAACATAAAATAATATAGTTAGAAAGAATGGAATTGCGACGTGGAAGACAATTGAATAGAACCGCGCAGCCATAGAGATCACACATGCATTACGTTAAATTGAAAGAAATACGTTATCACATAACCCCAACTGAGTAGAAATCAAGACTCGTGGGAACATTATTAAATACAATCAAAATGTTAAATAATACTTATTCTAAAACCTGAGCGTGTGCGCGAACAGACTTCTTGATCAGGGTCGTAATGGGTTCCGAAAAGGGGTAGGTTCATGTTCGGCACAACCCTTGTTGAATTCAACAGACTATGGCGTCATTCTGGTAGTAATTGGCCAGCCAAGGGGCATTTCAGACAAAAATTTAGAAAATTCTCCCAGAAGGACGCTACAATTTGTTGAATTCAATAAATGTTGTTATGTCGAAGGTGAAATTTGAGTCCATAAGCCTTCGGTGTATCTGCCATGATGGCATTCCTAGTAAATTTTATTAATCCCACTTGTTCCTCAGCTTCAATTTGCGCCTACCCTCATTTAGGTTAGGTTAGGTTTCAGTAACGCTCGCTCATTGGTTGTTGAGCAGAATGACTGGGAAAGCCTTCGATTTGAATCCACATGATATATCCTTGAGAGATACCGCACGGGTTAGGCGGACGGAGTAACGGGAACCAAGAAGACGGGCCGGAAGGGTTTTTAGGTTTCATATATTACGTGCGGGTCACGGGTGTTGAGCCCTTTTCATTGCACGATATATTACCGTGAAAACATCACGGGCAGGTTATCCAGTTGAAATATATTTGGCTACATCATTTTGGTACACCCTGTACATTTGTGCTAAAAAGTGATTATTAAAATTCGTCGTTTTACATTTTTGCTAGCACGGTCGATGGACTGAAATGTCCAAAAATATATTTCTACAACTATGTTGTCAGATATACTGTAGTGCATATAAACGCGTTGCATATAGCGTGGTACTACATAAGGAGTAGAGTGGTGATGTCCACGACAAGATGCATGTACACAGACACAGTCCCGCGATCAATATGACAAAAATTGTGGATGTTAACCGTAATTGGTGTACATGACTTGGATGCGGAATGAAGAAATTCGACATTCATTGGAGCAAATGAAGCATTATCCTCCTGATTATTCTTCCACTTCTGGATCAAAGTCGAACTTTCTTCCTGGACTGTCCCTACTAAATACAGAATTTGAAATACTGCAATGGCCGCATAGATCTTAATCAGAGGGAATATGGTGAACACAATTGGAGGAACAATACAGCCGAGAATGATGGTCCCTAATCCACAAATCACTTCAATGGAGAAGAGTGCAATCATTTGAGATGTCATCATGATTGGAGCAAAGCATTTGTTAAATAAGATGATGTTAAGGACTTGGATTCCACGGTAGAGGTGAAAGGTAGGTTGAAGGTTAGATGGGATCAGATCCGTAGAAATCCTAAACAAAATCGTAAAGAATAAAGTTAATTATTCACTTGTGCAATAAATATTTGGAAACGGTTTACAAATGTTGGAGTATGATATGTTGAGATTTGACATAAGCCATGAGATAGACAAGAACGAGGGCGACGTGTCTCCAACAGCAGACAACAAAGAAGTAATCGAATAGACCAAATGGTATCACGACAGACCAGGATTCTTTCAATTTCGGTTCCAACAACGATGTCAGGTAATTCGGTGATGATGAAAAGAAACAGACTGCAAAGAAATTTCCAACGACGCTGATGAATGGTGAGAATGTGATAGCTTTGATGAAGATTTCCAATGCATCGGATTTGCCAGCCATTTTGGAACAATCGTTTTGATGGCGAAATTGATCTAACCATGCCAACGTAATGTTTATTAATGTTCACAGGAGAACGTTTATTAAAACTACCTTCGGTCATTTCCCAAGAAGTGAACAAAGTATTCACAAACTCGGGAAATTCAGATTTATGATGAATCCATGCAATATGTCCAAAAGTGACCATCCAAAACCCTACGAGATAAAGCAGGCCAATTATAAAATGTATGTTGTTGACGTCCTTGAACTCATTGCACTTGACCATTTGATAGAATCGGCCGTAAATGAAAGCGGTGTAGGCGAAGGACACCAATACATTGAGTCTGTATTTTAATATTTTCCTTGGACTTTATATTTCGCAAACAGAATTTGTTTCCGCGTCAAATTCGAACGGAATGCAACCCATTATAGAACACATTCGGATTTGTAATTTTAAACATTTTATCGTGCTTTCTTGTAAAAACATTATAGAAACTAAGGATTACAATGCACGTCTTACAAGTTTCACATTACCAAATGGACTGCCGAATTATTCTTGTCTTTTAATTTTAGTCAATGGAATTTCGGCGTATGAAAAACTATCGAATTCCGTTCACACATGTTTTAATTGCGAACCAATGAAATTGAGACAAATTGTGCTCATGTACGAAAGAAACCGATTAGTGGAGCGTCCATTCATATTTTACCAGTGACTGCACGTGTGTGCTTAGGCACCAAACGCATTACGGCGAGGAGGTACTGCTACAGGTATAAATAGTGACTTTCTCCATTATTAAAACTAATATGTCGAGTTAATTGGTTTCTGTTCAAGTTTGTGGCAATTGGTGATCATGTTCGCGTCTGGTGCGCCGTGTTTATGTTTGTCAAGTCTGGTCAAGTTGTAAGACTATATCCCTCTTGCCAGGAAGAACTTGATATTCGCTTCTGTAATTTATTGTAATTATGCAATTTCTCTACTCACGTGAAGTCACACCTGTCAGCACATGGACAATATTTGAGACAGTAATTGGTTAACATGTTGATGCAACACAATGATGTAAATTGTGTCGATATCGTTACAAGCGGTATTCGATGACCACGAAATTACTTAATCATCTACATGGAACCTACGGTACGCTCAAATCGAATTTAAGTCGATCCACGGCGGGATATGAATTTATGTATTCCTATTACGCATCGATATTTTTGGAATCAGAGAACTATTGCGATAATCTGCCGAAACATGATGCACCAGTATTTGCACAAGACATTTTCATTTCATGATTTCAGTGTTATGATTTAAGGAGTTATCAGTTGAAGTGAAGCTGATGAAAATTCAGAAAAAATTGTTAGCGAAGTTATTGTTTTCATATTTTGCTATTTAATTGTTCTGTCATGCATAATTATTTCTTTCTCTCACTATACAACAATAAACGTGGCTTTTTTTTGTTGGAAGAATTCGAGTCCCCGCATAATGTTCTTTCTAGTGCAATAACTGGCACGCGATATTTTTAATCGTTTCATATTTTTAGACAAATAAAAGAAGTGGTTCAAGTTCTACGGATCCAAGAAATTATGTCTTGGCTTTTTGAATTTATGCAATTAACAGCTGATAGTTTTAAGATGGCGGATTTGCAAACTGACAGTTTTCACCCATTACACCATTAGTATGTACACCGATCACACTACGCGGACATTTGTGGCTGTGATTACCTGCATACTCTTACTGGACATTGGAAAAATGAGGACCGCTGTAAGGTGGCGACAGCGACATCTCATGAACGCTTATTGCCACTTATTCACTTTCTTAGTTTTGAGCATTACCTTTGTGATTTATATTTTGACCAAATGTTTATTTAATCATTGTCAGAGCAAAGAAGGCCAAGAGGGCATAATTTTTAATCAAATTCGTTTTCAATAATTCGATACTGAAATTATTTTCAGTTACAATTTAAATTCAGGTTAATTTTGCATTCACTCTAAAATTTGGTTGGAAAATTAAGCCGTGTTCTTCATGTTATCAATTTTTTTCACGAAATCGGTTTGCAAAAGTTTGACAGCTGGGACAACTTTATCATTTGCCTGGACCTGGAGGGACTGAAGATCTTCGAGGGCTTCCACGAAAGGTGAAGTAAAGAGTTCCTTCACGGCATCCTTGAGTCCTTGCCCAGAATTAATATTTGCACGAATGCTGTCCACGGCCTTTATAAACAGAGTTTGAAGAAACGTGTCTAGATTCTTCTTAGAAGCTCCATCCTTTTCTACCAACGCTTTGAATGAAATGACTACCGGCGTTCCGAGAAATGTATCAACTTCAGGAAAGGAGTTTGGGACAAGTCCTTCGATTGCGACCACGATGTCAGACTCCAACATTGTCGACAATGCATCCTGTGGAGAACTCAGGTCATCTTGTAGAGTTTTGAGGGCTCTCACGAAAGGAGTTTGTACAAAATCTTCCGCAGCTTTCTTCAATGCGACGTTGCCCACGGGCACGGGATCAGCCAATGCACTCGTGGTCCACAGTGCCACCAAAAATGTCATTCTGTTCAAGAAACAAGTGCGACAAATATTTTGCTTTCAAGCTTGCTTGATTTTGATTCAACTTCAATATTATTTCATTCCAAATTCGTTTAGATTACCTGAGGAGAAACGTCATCTCGATGCTTAATAGTTGTCTGTGGAATGTGGAAGAGATGAATTGTATTTTTACACTGTTTTTATAATCATTTCAGATTTACCAATTTATACGAAATTTTATAATGACTTCGTCAAATTAAGTAATTTTCATTTAATTTATTTATTCCACTTAGTACATTTTACAAGTACCAGGTACTTACCATGTGATTTAAGTATTTCGTAACAAACCCATTCCGTAACAAACCCACACCGTAGCAATGTACAATAGTGCGACGTAATTCTAGAAGAGGTAAATTATAATATTATCTAAATGAACGAAAATATATTTGTATTATTTCCCTGCGATAATTAGTGTGTAGTGTACAGTAGATATCAAAAGAATAGCGACACCCCAACCCGCCCGGACTGCAAGAAGGAATTTCAAGTGCTCCAGGCCCGGGCACTCTTGCAGTTGGTCAAGTTGGAAAATCCCGGTTCTTTTGGTACCCACTGTACAATACACAATAATGAAAACAAGCAATTAACCCGCATACTACGGTGAGCAAACTATCAACCCGTCCTCGAAGTAATGAATACAGGGAACATACGTTTGTGAGTTGACGTTAATGTTAGTCATTAGTATTACATCATATTTCCATGTACGCCGCGGCCACTGACGAGGGAGAGTCAGCAGATGTACAGCAACACCTATACCCGACACACAATTTGCTGGATGCATCCATGGAGTGGGTTTCTGTCAAAATTCGCTTGCACAAATGAACTTTAAAAATTGTGGGTTTTTCCGTCAAAGAAATGTGTTTCGTTAAGTTCTATGGTATTACCAATCAACATCATGACGGAAAAACCTTTTGAATTTTTTTCAAAAAAATCGTTAATTCTTCTAATACACAACTTTGCAAACCTCATGTTTCAATTGTACAGACGAATTATCCTGGTATACGTGTGTACGACTCTCCCTTGTGAGAATAATAATAAAATGCAAATTACCATTTCCCACACGTCATAAAAACATGAATTACGTCTTCTCTGGAAAAACAAACAAAACCTTGAGTCCTGCTGACACGTCTGAATAGTCATAAATCACAACTAAACCAGTTTTATTTGTGTGGTGTATCTCGCATTATAGAACAGAGGTCGAATTATTCCAACACTGGCCCACCGCTAGAAGCAAATGCTGGGAAAATTGAAACCAAAATATTGAAGATAAATCATCATCCCAAATTGAGTGATTCAGGACTAGGGGACACTTTGGTTTATTTTAATCATCAGGTAGAACAAGTATAATTAGAACGAAGTAGTCTGGATAGATATTTGAACGGTGGTGTTGAATTAGTCAAGGGAATGAATTTGCTCAATATCACAGTACTCAGACTTTGGGAGAATAAAATTAAGAGAATCAAGGTTGGGTGATTCAAGAACATGACAAGGATTGTCACTGTAAAACTTGGGGATAATTTGATTGAAGAAATTTTTGAAGATGCTTTTGAATTGAATTAGAATCACAATCCTAGTTATTACACGATTTTCTTGAGTGGTAATCCACTGACTAATGAGAAAGTCCATCCAAATTTTGTTAGAAATAAAGCCATCGGAAGAGTACAACTTTATTTCATGGATTGTAAATTTGATACATTTTCAAAATAAACTTTTGAGCCGTTGGTATCAGCATTTAATAGATAATGCTGATAATTCCCAATACAGATTGACGTTTTTGGGTGGTGATTGTGCCAATGATCCGGGTAAAACTGTTTTTAATTCCGATTTGATTCAGTGGACATGTATATGGGGAAATTGTGAAAGCTGCTGTAAGCGAAGTAGTTATTCCCATATAAAGCAGCATTAAGGATTATATGTTAGTTTGTAAGAATTTACATGCATTCTGTTGAATTGGTTGACACTTAAATCAATCCTTTGCCCTCTTGTGTCTAAAAATGTGTATATTCTTTCAGTTCTACTTTTTTAAATCTTGAAAATATAAAAGAGATTACATTGAACACGTTGACTTTTTGTATCTGCCTGATTTCAATGGCTTATCAGTCGAATAAAGAATGGGAGATCTCAGATCTTCCGATTCTTTATTCTCAAAAAAACCTGGTGAAATGCTCCACCATCCATTCGCCTTCTTTTAATGCAGATTATTTGTGTCAGTGTCAAAATTTTATCTGATGTGCATAATTGCACAATACACCAATACAGCTGTATGTAGAAAACAAAGTTACTTATTACAATGCACAACAAAATAAAACTAGATAGTAAAATGTAGAGCAAAATTATTACAATTAAAGGGGTATTATTGTGACTGTGAGTGAAAGAATGATTAAGTTCGAGCGGATTTACATTTACTTCCTGGTAATGCTGTGGAATGAGATCCTAACACGAAGCTATGAAATTTGCAGTTAATACCAGTAAGCGAATCCCTTCTCAAGAACTAGTAGTGAGGAATATCGTTCTCAGAAACGATTTACATAATTTATCAATCAATATCCAAATTATTTTTCGTTTAATGATAGGCCCTGGTACAATTAGCACGCTAACTAGCACGCAATCGATGAATGATTATATTCAATCACATATTTATTCAATGACTTTATTTTTCGTAATTATTGAGCTGACTTGTTAAATTTTTTACGAGACGTGACTGAACATTTGCAGTGGATACACAAGTTATTCATTTGGAACAAGTCAACAATATGAGCAAAATACATTTGGTCTTGATTTGTGCATTCGCTTTGGTCTTAATCGCGAGTGGACAACCTCTGACGAGGGAATGGCGGCAGGTGTAACACACCGATTTCGTCCAAATTTTTTTCCTAGAGTGGTCTTCGGATTTCATTAGACCCGTGTTTTTTATTTTTCGGGGCGGACCCCCGGGGGGTCAAAAAAAATTAATTACGATTTTCGACTTTTCAAAATCGAAAATCCTTATGCGCTATAACATGCGTTTTTCGAGGTGACCAAAGGGGGGACTCTTCTTACTTTTTCAGAAAATCCAAAACACAAAAGTCACTAACTAGTGGTTACGGTTAGAGTCGAAATCCCTAAAAATACACTGTAAACATTCTTTAACGAGGGTTAGCACCGAAATACCCTTCGAGTATATTTGACCGATTTTCTTGAAACTTGGCTCGATAATCTGTAAAAATATGCTGTTTAACATACTTGAACGGGGGTTAGCACCGAAATACCCTTCGAGTATATTTGATCGATTTTCTTGAAATTTGGCTCAATAATCTGTAAAAATATACTGTTTAACATACTTGAACGGGGGTTAGCACAGAAATACCCTTCGAGTATATTTGACCGATTTTCTTGAAACTTGGCTCAATAATCTGTAAAAATATACTGTTTAACATTCTTGAACGGGGGTTAGCACCGAAATACCCTTCGAGTATATTTGACCGATTTCCTTGAAACTTGGCTCAACAATCTGAAATACACTGCTTAACATACCTCAACGGCGGTTCGCACCGATAAATACTAAAGGTTTACGAGAATTTTCAATTATGAGGAAACAGTTTTTAACTTTTCACCAGTCCGTTCTTTACACGTTACGGGTCAATTGATCTACATTATTTTATATTGATGAGTTCTATTTATTATTAGTAGTTATTTTTCGGGAAATGTGAACAAGATTTGTTATTGAAATGTTATATACAGAGTGGGCCAATGAATTAGGGTCATCTTTGAATGACCACAGCGCAGGAACGCGTTGTCCAAATCTCTCGAGGGATGGCTCATTGGATAACAAATCGCATTTGCAATAAGGGACATGTCATTGTGAAATTCGAAAATCTGTATAAGGGATCACAAGGTCACGTTGAATTCATTCTCTTGGTTAGCGCATGACCGGGAGGACTCAAAAATGGCTAAAAGGTCACAAGATGACCTATGTCAAATGAGATGCCAATTGATCGGGGAGGCCATGGAGACAACGTGTACCAAGTTTCAGATTTTTGTGACCACCCCTGTTGTGTCTCGGTTCAGAATCTCAGGACTCAGGAGTATCACTAATCCGGGTACACTTTCATGGCCTGGTCATGCCACACATGTGGTCACAAAAATTTGAAACTTCCCACGGTGTTTCCCCTTGACCTCCTCCGTCGATTGACACCACATTTGACTTGGGTCATAATGGTGACCCTGCTGGTGACCTCCTTTTAGTCCATCTGATTGTGGGTTAACCGGGAAAATGAATTCAACGTGACCTTGTGATCCCTTATTAAGAATTTTGAATTTCAGAGTGATCATGTCTCTTATTCCAAAAGCGATTGGCTTTCCAACGAGCCATCCCTCGAGAGATTTCATCAACGCGTTTCTGCGCTGTGGTCATTCAAAGTTGACCCTAATTCACTGGCCCACCCTGTACATAGAGTATTAATTCTCGAAAAATATACTAATTAACATATTTCAACAGCAGTTCGCATTCGCATGTAGTATCACCTGAAGTATTTATCGGGGCGAACCGCCCTTGAGGTATGTTAAGCAGTGTACTTCAGATTGATTAGCCAAGTTTGAAGAAAATTGGTCAAATATACTCGAAGGGTATTTCGGTGCTAACCCCCGTTCAAGTATGTTAAACAGTATATTTTTACAGATTATT
>JAQIXO010002120.1:0-10561 GCA_034700305.1 Protaphorura armata | reverse complement strand
TTGATTCATTTTTTAGCACATACGTGTTCAATTAAATTGTTAGAATTTTAAACAAAGAATGAAAGAAGACTGATTCTCCAATTTGTAGCACTTTCATATATCTTGGGTCTTTGATTGGTGACTGGTTTCCAAATTTTAAAATTCTTTCCATTCCCATCCGTGAAAGCGTTTGCCTTTTTTAAATTCAATTTTATTAAATTGACAATTTTATTCAGGTTTTTTCGATCCATTGTGTTTATCAACTTTATTTGAATCTTGCAAAGATAGTAAGTTAGAAATCAAATTCGTGAATAATTTGATAACTGCAAACTCAGGAAGACTCAGGATCCGTTGTCTTGTAACCTGGTAAATATCTTGTCATATTTAAATTGAATTGTAAATCCTCAATGTGCCCAACACCTGTACAAAATCCAATGACATGCAATTAATAACACAGAGTGGTCCTTAAATGTCAATAAAATTAAGTCATAATTAATCATATTTAAGCCTACCAAATTCCGAGTTGTCCAATCCAAGATATTCTAGGAGTCCATGTCTTCCCTGTATCCAAATATGTGGGTGTGTTAATTTAATTAATCATGGGTAGTTGATCTTATTGAAAAATATAAGGACTCATCACTTGTTAAATAGAAGAAGAATGTAAACTTTTTAAAATTACATAATTATAATTAATTCTTCAAAATTTTAATTACTGAATTAATTTGTGATTATGTGTATTATTTTTATAGACACTCTGGTCTTTGAGAACTCTTAGAGGAGAATGCGTTCCAAAACTATTTTCTACCGTGTTCAAATTGTAAGTTCACCCGAAACAGGTTTAACTCTAATTACAAATTAATTAAACAACAAGTCAACACGCACGCAAAAGTGAGTGAGTCACTTTTTAATTAATCTTTTGAAAAATAAATGCACTTAAAAAATGTGTAATTAAATAATATTTATTCGAATTCCGAAATGTTTCTTTCTAACAAATGGTCTTAAAAAGTTGTCCTTAGTTTACTCATCGGGGTAGCTAAAGAACTACCCCTTACAATGTGCCGTGGAGACCAGTCCGTCCAAGTCTCCAGGCAAGGGGCTGCTTGGATCGACAGTACTTCGTCGCCCATTATGAGCCCAATGGGTACACTTCGTACCCAAACATCTCCGTACTGGGAAACCAATCCAATGGAAGAAGATTGGAGTATGGAGATGCAGAAGAATTTTTGCATGGTCTACTTCAGCCCTTAAGAAATTAATATTTAGGCTGGAATTCAAGTCAAGGGAAAAACGAAGGCTACTTACTGTACTGAGAATAACACACGCGGTATTTCATATGCCACAGCAAAATACTCGACCAAATCGAAAATGTGTTGTTGATTTTTAATTACACGTGTTTGCGAACCAATGAATTTTTATCATATCACTTTTGCAGATAATACTCGACAAAGCACACATTATTGCTTGTAGACCAGACACTGATAAAAATAAATTTCTGAGTGTTTCATTTTTCTAAGCGTTTGTATAAAACTGGGTCAGTCTATTTTTATTCCTGGCGTTGATTCATTTTAGTACACATGTGTTAAATTGTCAAAATTTTAAAACGAAAAATGGAAGTCATAAACCGGGGCGTATCCGTGTTAGAAATTCAAGAGAAAGAGCGTTGCTCATATGAATGGGACTTTCGTATTCCAACCAAAGGAAGACTAGTCGAAAATATACGCTCTGTTCCAGGGAATAAATATCATTTTAAATATTTAAAATTCAAAACTGGAGCTTTGGCAGACATTGAACATTTTTGGGACCTCCGTTTTGACACAGACACGATTGAAGTCACATTGAGTTACCCAGAGTCAGAAGAATTGTCAATATTTGTTGTGGGTGTGGAAGTTCAATTAATTAGTAAGACGGTGATTCGATCCACACATGAATTTAATTCACCAGAATTTAAACAAATTAATTCATCGGATATGTCGGACTGGAGGTCTAAGTGTGAGTGGTCAACCTCATGGTCACATCAAGCAGCCATTGAAAAAAGAAAAATGGAGTCCTTGGCAATCACACCATCTAGTGGCGGAATTTTGAGTTTGGCCAAGATCAGATCAAACAGTGTTGATCTGTCTTCAGATCAGGCGGATTTTTGGACGGACGCAGACGCAATTGACACAATTCGGATTTGTTTCAAGGTTGAGATTGAGAGACCTGGGCGGTGTATTGCGGAGGCTGTTTATCAAGCAAATGGGAAGGCCGTTCCTAATGAGGTCATTTCAGTGGAAAAGTAATGAGGTCAAAGGTCATCGGGAATTTTTAATGTAAATATTGAAATGTAAATGAGTGTTGTAGACCAATTAATAAAATTATAATGTCAATAACTCAAGTTTTTTATTAACACTTCATATGTATGTTTCAGTCAAATGGAATCACAGGATTAATGTCACTCAATGGAAGAGCCTCCCAAAATTTTAGTCTCTCTTGTCTTGACTTGGCTCGGGATTCATTGTCTCCTATTTGTAATACTCGGATATTTCTTGGGTCTTTAACCGGTTCCCGGATTTTAATATTATTTTCATTTTATCCCTGAACAGCGGCTCCCTTTTTAAATTAAATTTTATTAAATAGGAATATTTGTTCAGGTATTTTCGATTTCTTTCGGTCTCTCAATTATACCTGAACCTTGCAAAGTTAGCAATCGAATTCGTGAATAATTTGATGACTGCAAACTCATAAATATCATTCTAAATATTTGAAATTTAAAACTGGAGCTTTGGCTGACATTGAACTTTTTGGGATCTTTGTTTTGACACTGACACGATTGACTTCACACTTTCTGAGTTATTTTCAGTCAGAAGAATTGTCAATACTTGCAGTGGTGTGTGTAACGTATATGAATTTTGGTCTCCCGGCTAAATAAATAGACTGACCTAATTTTGACACCACATAGTGCTTGGTAAAACTAAACACGGAGAAATTTATTTTTATCAGTGTCTCGTCTACAAGTAATAATGTGTGCTTTGTCGAGTTCTATGTGGAAAAGTTATATGATAAAAATTCATTGGTACACAAACACGTGTGTAATTAAAAATCAACAAGACATTTACATTTACGATTAGTAGATTATTTTGCTGTAGTATTAAAAATACTCTTATACTGTTAGTACACCAGCACAAATGCCTTCTCTTTTCCCTTGACTTCAATTCCATCCGAAGTTTTATTTTTTGATCAGCTGAAGTACACCAAGTATACTATTTTTGCATCTCCGTATTTTAAACTGTTACCATTGAATTGGTTTCGCAGTACGGAGATGTATGGGTACGAAGTGTACCCATGGGTTGTCTAAGCGGGCGACGAAGTACAGTCGACTCCATGAGCCCTTGCCTGGAGACCTGACAGATCAGCCCCAGCTATCTGGGTCTCCACGGCACATTGTAAGGAGTAGTTCTTTAGCTACCCCGATGAGTAAACTAAGGACAACTTTTTAAGTCCCTTTTTAGAAGGAAACGTTTCGGAATTTCGATGGACATTAATTACACATTAATTGAATCTATTTTTCAAAAGATTAATTAAAAAGTGGAACACTATTATTATTGCGTGTTAACTTGTTCTTTAATTAATTTGTAATTGGATTTAAAACCAGGCGCACGTGTCATCCTGTTTCGGATGGACTTACGATTTCCACACTGTAGAAAATAGTTTTGGAACGTATTCTGTTGTAAGAGTTCTCAAAGACCAGAGTGTCTATAAAAATAATACACCGAATCACAAAATTTATAGAGTAATTAAATTTCTGAAAAATAAAATAAAGTAATAGTAATTATATATTTCAAATTGATTACATTCTCCTCCTTTTTGGAGTGTGTGAAGTGATGAGTCCTTCTTGTATTTTCCGATGAGACTCAACTCTCTCATGATTAATCAATTCCTTCCCATCCAGAGATTTGGTATTATTCTTACACTATAGAACTACAATGTAAGAAGAATTCCAAATCTCGGTTCCCATCAAAATGAACAGAAAATTCAATGTCATGGTTCACGGATTGAAAATTCCATCTGTACACGTGTATGTGAATCGTGTGGGAGAAAACGTAAAAAAAACGTTGCACTCGTACTTTAATTTGCAATTCGGTTCATCAATTTTGTAGTCCAGTGTTAATTTATTTCCAGCTGGAACATTTGCTTCTATCATCAAATCCTCCTCGTCACAATTTGAACTTGAATTTGAATTACTGCTATGATTTAGTCTCAAATACGGAAAAGCAGTCTAAAATTAACAAACATTATTAAGTCAGCGACAAAGTTTAAAAAATTGCAACACACTTAAGTCACTTTATTTCACGGCTTCTACGTGTGTAGTGTGTTGGACTATGGGAGTGCGGGTTCTGTGTGTACAAATAGTTATGGACCAGGCAATGTATTTTTTACCATTACAAATTTTGCATCCATTCCACCGAATCAAACTGGACGTTGATCTATTGGAATGTGTTGGAGTAAATCCGGAAGCCATGATTCTGGCTGGTTTCCAAGGAAATGAGAGAACAGCATTTTTATTTTGTTAAATTTTTAAATATAATTTAACGTAATGTAGACTAAGTACTTACAAAGTTTGTTCATAAATTGGCGGAAATTGATATGAGCATAATCATAAATTGTAACAAATTGATTAATTTGATTTTGCGGTGTGCTACATTTTATTTTGCGTCACGTACGTAATTCCTCTGTTGCAGTGCATGACGTAGACTTAAAAATGGGAATAAATAAAATACATAATGTCCTTGTTACAATAAAATAAATTCGAATAAAATTGATACACAAAATATACATAATATACAATATAAATAAATAAAATCCGTACTAGGGTGACCGATGCAATCATAGCCACAGAATGCCATTGGAAAAATCGTCTTGTATAAACAGACAGTGAGGCAGTTTATTTTATCAGTGTCCAGTCTACAAGCAATAATGTGTGTTTTCTCGTGTTTTATCCGATAAATGATTCATGTGTACACAAACATGTGTGTAATTAAAAATCAACAAGACATATTTGATTTAGAAGAGAATTTTGCTCTGGCATTAAAAATACCCTTACATGCAGCACAAATACATACATAGCATAACCTTCTCCTTTCCCCTGACTTGAATTCCATCCGAAGTATTATTTTTTGTTGGGCTGAAGTAGACCAAGTATACTTTTTCTACATCTCCGTATTTTAAACTGTTACCATTGAATTGGTTTCGCAGTACGGAGATGTATGGGTACGAAGTGTACCCATTGGACCCATCAAGACTTGATCTAGGAAGCCATTTGCCTGGAGACTTGGACGGATCAGCCGGAGCTGTCTGGGTCTCCACGGCACATTCTAAGGGGTAGTTCTTTAGCTGCCCCGATGAGTAAACTAAGGACAATTAATATTTCTTTACGACAAAGAAACATTTCGGAGTTCGGTTAGTGCGTTTAAGTGAATTTATTTTTCAAAAGATTAATTAGAAAGTGGAACACTAGTGTCATCCTGTTTCAGATGGACTTACAATTTCCACACTGTAGAAAATAGTTTTGGAACGTATTCTGCTGTAAGAGTTCTCAAAGACCAGAGTGTCTATAAAAATAATACACAGAATCAACAACTTAATTCAATAATTAAAATTTTGAAGAAATAATTATAATTATGTAAGTTTAAAACTGTTTACATTCTCCTTCTATTTCACAAGTGACGAGTCCTTGTGTTTTCCTATGATACATAATTTTACCGATATTTAAGGGCCACTCTGTATGTAAGTGTTGCTAATTGCATGTCATTCAATTTCGTGTACAGCTGTTGTGCACGTTGAGGATTTATCATTATAGAATTTTCAATATGACAAGATGTTTAACCAGGGTAAAAGAAAACGGATCCTGATTCCTGAGTCTTCCTGAGTTTGCAATTATCAAATTAATCACTAATTTGATTGCTAATTTTGCAAGATTCAGCTAAAACTGAGAGGCAGGAAGAGATCAGAAAAACCTGAAAAAACCTTCCTAATTAATAAAATTGAATTTAGAAAAGGAAACCGCTGTTCACGGATGAAAATGGAAAGAGTTTAAAAATCTGGGAACCACAACCAGTCCCAGGAAATATTCGAGTGTTACAAATTGGAGAATCAGTCTTCTTTCATTTTTGTTTAAAATTCTAACAATTTAATTTAACATGTATTTGCTAAAAATGAATCAAGTCCAGGAATAGACTGACCTAGTGTGATACAGGTGCTTGGAAAAATTAAACAAACCGAATATTTATTAATGTCTTCCTTTTTTGGCAGCAGCACAGAATAACCTGTATGAATTTTCCAATTTAATAAAATTGAATTTAAAAAAGGCAAGCGCTGTTCATGAATGAAAATGGAAAGAATTTTAAAATATGATTTGGTTCCAACGCTCCTTCTCTTGAATTTCTAACACGGATACTCCTCGGTTTATGACTTCCTTCTTTTTAAAATTTTAACAATTATTTAGCACACAATGTGTTAAAATGATTCAACTCCAGGAATAAAAAGTTTTGATACAAATGCTTGGAAAAATTAAACACAGGATTTTTATCAGTGCCTCGTCTTACAAGCAATAATGTGTGCTTTGTCGAGTTTTACGTGGAAAAGTTATATGATAAAAATTCATTGGTACAGAAACACGTGTGTAATTAAAAATCAACAAGACATTTACGATTAGTAGATTATTTTGCTGTAGTATTAAAAATACTCTTGTACTGTTAGTACACCAGCACAAATGCCTTCGCTTTTCCCTTGACTTGAATTCCATCCTAAGTTTTATTTTTTGATGGGCTGAAGTACACCAAGTATACTTTTTTTGCATCTCCGTATTTTAAACTGTTACCATTGGATTGGTTTCGCAGTACGGAGATGTATGGGTACGATACCCATGGGACACTGTGAGTGCGTGCCAGAACTGTGCCAGGCAGAGCCAGCAAGCCCCTTGCCTGGAAACCTGACGGATCAGTCGAAGCCGTCTGCGTCTCCACGGCATATTGTAAAAGTTGGGCTGAACCCGTGGAATGCCGAGGTAAGTGTGTGGTTGTGTGTTCGGAATGTAAAACAGTCATACAATGACTCATTGGAGTTTCTCCACATATTGAGAACACCCCACGAACTTAACTTAAAATATCTTTTTTTTTATCCAATTCATTAATTCTCCGTGAAAACAGTTTTCATAGCATTTTTTGATAGGAATTTGAATGAAGCTTGTTTTTTTTTCGATGTAAAAATTTTCCGCAGTGCAATTAACGCTGAATTTTATGAAAATCAAAAACTATTACAAGATGCTCACAAATTTTATTTAAAAAAAAATAAATTTCTAACTTCGTATTTCTTATTTTTTTTTGCATTTAGGCCACGAAGCCACACTCGATTCCTGTGTCCTGTCCAATACGAATGAATGGGCAACTGTACGGGTACGAGTACAATTGCCATTGGGAAGATTCCTTTATTTTTATTCATTGTGGAGAGAGGAATTTGGAAAGGACAATGGAGTACTGGGGAGGAGTCAGGTAACGTCACTATAATTAATTAACTCTATTGAATCACATGTTTCCGAGACGCTAACTAAGACGACCAAAAATTGTTCTGAACTTAGTCATATTATATGTTTCATTAACACAGGTGAGAAATTCTTGACACTTTTTGGTTGTCCTAACCAAATTTTTTTGCTTCCCAGGTTTTCGCCACCAGATTTCGAGCAGCATTTATTTTCCTCACGAATGCACGACCACTTGACCCATAGTTCATATGAAAAAGAAGAGAGTATTATGGAATTTGTGAATTTTTATGGGGCTGGAATTTTACACAATGAAAAATCTCCGGCCATCCTTTCAACCATGCAAAGTCCTATCATTCAATTTGTGAATGTGACAGATTCAGCTTGGCATTGAATTAGTGTTGTGTCTGCACCAAAGACAATGCGGATTTCCAGGACTGGCTACATGGATTTTTCACAACATTTCATCAACTATAATAAAACTGAATTTTTAAAACTATTTTCAATTTTTTTTATTGTAGAATCTACAACAGCACAGACTCAAGTTCTTTCATACCATTACAACACATCGAAATCCCATATGGCATTTTTGGACTGGTTGACATTTGTGACACAAATAAAGAGATTGTTGTTGAAGAGCGTATCGTTGTTTACTACAAATACGACAATTTTCCGGTGGATTGTGTCAAAAAAAATTTAAGAGTGTTTACGATCAGAAGGCCATTGGATTTAGGTTGGTTTCTGTTCTGTCTAAAAAATCTGGAAATGCGGCGATTCCATCAATAGTTTTAAAAATAAATATTTTCAACAAAGGTTTGGTCAAATGACCAGAAACGGTCAAAAATGTACAAATCATGTTAATTACAAGTATTCTACCATATGGAATCCTCTTCTGTGTATTTTACTCTACAATTTTTGGAATAACAGAAATTAACCCTTGTTTTTTTTTTACTACAGACTCCTCCAATTCAACCTATTCAATTCGAGTGGAAAACCGTGGCCGGCAGATTCCATTCAATTTATTGCCGGTGATATTTATAACATTACGACTGAAGAACCCACATTTTTTGTTTGGTATTTGTGTTCTGCAGATTATCAAAAATAGAATAATTCTGTTCACGTTTATGTCGATTCGTTTCTATTCTAAAATATTACTTACTGTATACTTTTATAATAAAATACCGTTACGAATAAATCCTAATGTTCTTTCAATTATTTTTCATACCTGATAACTGAGGCCGCGGGCTTCAACGTTTCATCAACACTGAACTAAATAATTATGAACCAGTTTAGAAACAAAATAACACTATAATTTTATTTTTAATCTGCGTGCTCCCATAACTCAGACAATGTTAATATCACTAAAATAAAAGACTGAAAGTTGATCTTAAGAATTGAAGAGCGATGGTGAAAAGTGATCATATTCAGACAGTGTTTGTTGTGGAACTAAAAAATAAACATTAATTTTTATAAACTAGAAGGCCGGAGTGAATAAAAACACAAATATGTATATGTACATATATCCAGCAATCCCCTTCTGCTGGAGCATAACAGCATAACTGCAAAACACTCTGCATTAATTTTCTTGTATGACTGGCACATGCTATTGTATTTGTAGAGTGTTCACAATATATTTAGCCAAGACATGCAGACAGCAAAATTCTACATGATAAGAAATTCGCTAATTCAGCGTCTTCTACTTGTAAACTGTTGTCATGTTGTAAACAAAGAGAAGAGTGCAAAATTAGTTGATAAACTCACACCAAAGACCCGGCCGTGTCTTAAATGTAATACAATTTTTCACAACTGGAACGTCCAAGTGTGAAACTTTCTCAGTCAACTGTGATTTTATTGTTTTTCATTCATGCACATGCATTCAACAAAAATGAGTGGATTAGTTAACAGATTAATTAGAGTTATTTTAATTATTAGCACTAACACTTTATTTATGTATATTATTACGGTACACCAAAAATGCGCACAGTGAGAGAGTGAGACCCTCCAATGTTAAAAACTCTTCATAAATCCGGTTGTTTATGATTTCACAAATATTTTCTTTTGAAAACGGAAACAAAAGAACGAAGATCTGAACCGATTAACATTTAGTAATTGATAGAAAAATAATAATTTTCTTTGGCGGCCCCGTTCTTACATAGAAATGCAAAGAATTGTCATTCTCATATTATATAAGTAATGTATGTACGTAACATGTACATGTAATAGATCTCACGTATACGTAGTCAACATAAATGCGAAATTGTATCTTTTAAAATTCTTAGGATTTATATTAATTCTAGCTTACTATTAATCACAGGTTAGTGCTTGGACAACCTTCCTAATCACTTCCGTTTATGTCTTGTCTGAGGAAGGACTGTTGTCGGATTGTCAACTGTTGGACACAGTTGACAATCCGGTATGTCTTCGCCCTCTGCGATAATCAATTTTTTGTTCCTTTCTGTATCTTCAATTAAGGAAATACACAATGTGATATTAGTGCCGAAATTAATCTGGAATTCGTCCAAAGTTCAGAGCATAAGCAATAGCAAGTCAAATTTCCACAACGTTCACCGGATATTAGGTTCAAAAATATTTGTAATATTGTCAAATTATATCTTATACTTTGCATTGAATTAATATCAAAAATTAATATCAATTTCACACGGCGCTGATGTTATTCAGTTGGAAATTGAAATTGGGTTCACGTAAAATAAATTGAGTAAATGTTTTGAGCATTTTGACTGGCATGGATTTGACTCTATTTCTTGTGCACGATACTTAGGTATATATTTATGTTATTTTTTCTTAAAATCCGTCCGTAAGGCATGGCATCTCAATAATTCGTAACATTCTATCAATATTTTCAATACCCGCACGTTAAAAAATGTACCTTGCCGTGCCGTGTGTGAACAAAATAGTGTGACGTGAACGACTACTCTGATCTATTCATTTCAACTTCAAAAAAATCCGAAACCCAAGAATGAGGACAAAAAAGAAATGGAAAAAAGAAATGAATTCAACCGTTTAAAGAAGAAATGCATTTAAGTTTGCAGAATTTCTAGTTTCAAAGAG
>JAQIXO010002119.1:0-10564 GCA_034700305.1 Protaphorura armata | reverse complement strand
GTGGTGCTTCGTGAATTATGTCACCGAGTGGGTGCTGCCGACAGGGTTTCAAATGTGGGAAATTAGCATGGAGAGAGGAGCGCGGGACGGACGGACGGACGGACGGACATGACAATTTTATAAGCCCTCTACGGGACTGTGTCCACGGGCTAATAATGGTCGGAGAAGTTCGTTCAGGTCACTTGGCTATTAATTACTAAATTTTACCACGTTTCAAATGATTGATGACCATGCATGGGAAAAGATGAATGAAATGCATCAATTTTTGGAATTGTTTCAGAGAATTTCATGTAAATCCATTTCCTTAAAAACAGATATTTTTTTCTCATGACTTTTGTGAAAATAATAAATTGTATTATTCAACGGAAGTTTTCTCCACAGGCGGTGTGGTTGTGGGAACATTTAGGTTTTTTGGTACATAAGTTATTCTAACCATGGTTAAAAATTACAATTTGAATTAGAATAGTTAAGTTGTGAATTAGAGGTGTGGCAGTAGTGCATGAGAATTGGCATTGGCATGGCATAGTGAATACTGATAGCTCACGGGATTGGGATTGGCGTGGCGTGTTTAAGTGTGATATAATGTAAATTGCAAAAATGTTAATGTTAAAATGAAAAACGTTGATATGTGCATGTAATGTTATAATTGAGGTATGTGTTGTGTTTGTGCGTGTGTGGTGTGTTTTTGTACATGACAACATGGTTATGTATTTTTTAAAGGATTTTTGCCATTGATAAGATAACCCTTTCGTGAATGGTTTATTACAGTAGTACAGTAGAAGTATGAGTGACAGGGACAGGCGTAAGCACTGGGTGATGGGTATAGATATTTAAGTATTGATGTTAGATTCAATTCATGAATTGTATAATGTGCTCAGAATTAAGTCGCATTTAAAGTAAGAGAAGAGATAGACGATAAATCCAATGTTAATGCATTGGCAGAGTTTGTATGGTTTCGTTAGTCGTGCTTAGTCAAAGGAGTATGAGTATAGAGTATGATGGCACGGACGGCAGGCATTTCGCATTTGTTTTGCGTATTTAATGTTGTCATGTGGTTTAGTTGAATATAAAGGGTTAGATGGTTAGCATATTAGTAATAGGAAAATAGCAATGCAAATGCAATAGCATAGCGTGAGTGTGTTTAATCTGAAAATGGAATTGTATAAGTAATATAGGGAAAGCTAAGCTAGCCCAATGCAACTGCCTTGCCAAAGGGTTAAAAATAGGAAGGAAGGAATGGAATGGAATGGTGAATTTGTGAATTGGTCGAACCAGCATAAAAAATTATGTACGAAGATGCTTCTACTTGACTTTTTTTCCATAGAAATCTGGAAGTAGCTCAGCACAATTCATTTTCCTATATGCGTACGTGTTTTGTTCTTTCAAGGTAGCCTCCGGTGGAGATGTTCAAGTTGCAGTTGTAGTGTCATCGTCTGTTTACCTTTTCTTGATTTCATTAGCGGAAATGAATCAAGAAGATAGAAATTAGTTTATGGAATGAAGCGATACGGATTTTTCAAGGGTGCCTTTAGGATACTGGATACACATATGAACTGTTTTGGCTTATAAGACAGCGTGTATTTTCAGTATTTTTGCCAAAAGTCATAATTTTAATCCTTAAGAATTTTTAGATCTGTCTATCTCGTAAAAAAATTCGATGACGATATATTATTGTCGTATATCCGAAGGTTATGTCAAGGCGTTCGTGTAGATTAGTTGTAAATCCAGAATTTTTGGCACACAGAAGGATCGGTCAAAAAAGAATTCTGTAAATCTAGATCTAAATAGTATCAAATTCACAAATATGCAGCGCACTACAGGGTTAGCGAATATGACAGCCCTGAAATGAAAATGTATTTGTCTGTTGTGGGATAGCAAGCCAAACTTAGAATACTAACGATGGGGAATATCAAGTTTTGTCCACTTGATTTTCTTGTCCTGGTGCACCCGGTGATGAATCTCCCTTTCAAAGCCTGGAGTTGTTATTAGAATCCGAGATCAAGTAAGGAACGCGTTGTGTTTTGTGTTAAATGGGATATCTTTCGGTTTCTTTGATATGCGATTCGGCTTTGACTTTCCTATGACATTGTGAGTTAGCCGTGTGGATTCGTAAGAGGGCCAAGGTTTCGTTTATTCGGGTTTCCTGGTTTGTCTCCTAACTGCCTTAGTGGGTTCTTTGTCTTGATGGTTAGTGAATGGTTGTTTGTAAGAGAAGTCATTGTGGTGGGGATCGAATTAGGTATAGTATAGCTGAGCTATCATCAGACTTTCAGACTATCCATCCGCCTTGCTTTTTCGGAGACGGGGAAAGGAGTCGGAGTCAGTTGAGTCCCGATTCTTAATGGGTTCTTCACTATCCATCCTTGTCATTTCTTCAGAGTAATTAGACTTTGTCAGTTTTCTTGGTTGCCATTGCCTCTCTCACTACTGGCATGGTCCCTTATTCCCTCCAGGGAATGAGAGAGTTTTCTTTTCCAGTCCGGAAGCTAAAGTAGGGTAATCACTGTCGCAATTTTATTGATTAAGTTGAAGGTATGAGAGAGATAGAGACAGAGAGAGAAGCGAATGTTTTAGAAATAGATGTGGGCGATGGGTTTGAGTGTTTAGGTTGGGTCTTAATGAATGGTTAGAGCTTTTGTCCAAATTGGCGATATTCGGAGTAATTGCCATTAGTCCCACAGGTGGTGCACTAGTTTTCGCTACAAAGTACTGGATAGTAGTCTTTGTCTTTGATATCTCCCGATAAAGCACATCGCTAAAACTATGCTTCAAGCTTCGCCTTTATAACTAACCTAAGCATCCTCCCGGAGAATCATATGTTCCGTTCCATTTTGTAAATTTTGTTACCATCTGCCTCTGCTGGTTTTCATCTGAACTAAAATGCGTCCTGAAAGTTTCATGGAAAAAACTGATTAAGCATTGTCGTTCCGACGGAATTGAACTGCATCCTCGTGTTAAGGTTAAGGGATAGCCAATAATTGTTCTGACATTCATGCCTACACTGTCTATGTGCACGTGTCAGTCCCGAAAAAATCGCGTTCGTTTATTTCCGTCCGTGTCCTTTCAGTGCACTGTCCATCTCGACATGTGGATTATTGATTGACCCCCTGGATAGGATAATCTAATCTCCGGGATTTCCAACTTAATGAAATACCGGAAAATGAATCTCTGGATTATTTGTTTTTGGAAAGCCAGCAAAAACACTTGAGGTTTGCAATATGTATTCAATTTTACCTTTACCGATTAATGAAAGACGTACTAGTCCTGCCAACCCGTGATACAACCGCGAATTAATTGGTTACGTAAATCGTAAATGTAACGTAAACATTATGGTTGAGCTGGGTTGGTAAATATAAATAAACTTCACATCCTCTAGAGTGCAACTTTGAATGAATGAATCAATTAAAGTTTTAGTTGGCAGTGGTGGACGGTTGACATTTGGCATTGTATCGCGTGTCTTGTAGATTCATGTTCGTGACACGGATTTTAAGGATTGTACGGTACTGTATAATGAAACTAGAGTGCACACACACATACATATATAGAGAAACGGGCTAATGTTATTTTTGCCCTTCCTACTGTTGACACTTTTCCCGGAAGAAAATACTCACAATATGCACGCGACAATTTATTATGGTTATGCTATGCATATGGTTTATTAAATGAATGAAGAAGACATTCACATTGACAATCGATTTTTTCATTGTGAAGGGAAAATAATCAAAGAGTATAAAATATGCAACTTCTACGACTTTCACCGGTAGGGCATGGCCAATTCTGGTTGAATTGCAGAATATTGTCAATCTATTTTATTTTCTCTTTATTCTCCACCACGTCGTACTCGCGTGTGTATAGTCTAGAAAAGTTATTTTGAAGATTAAGTTTATGACCATGGCCGAGTCTAATAAGCTGGCATAATAATCTCACAGGGGACCAGCTATCAGAGACTCTAATAATCCAGAATCTAGACAAAAGCAACGTTTGAAAAGTTGAAGTGCATTGCATTTTCTCCAGCTTACGTCCCTTTTCTTTTTTTGGTCGTCCTTGTGAATGATAATTACAGGTCCGTAGGGAGTCTTTCAAACTTTGCGAAAGAGAAGAGATGATTTTGGCAAGAGAGAACTCAACTAATGTCTAAAATATAATAATATAATCTCTCTCTACGTCAAAATACTTTTGTGAAGTCCTGTGATAAATGGATTAGATATTGGATGGAGAGTAGGCAGATGTAGAGCAATAACACTAAGGTGATTTGATTGAGGGAAAGTCTAAAATATTGGAACCAGAACCTTTCTAGTAATTTGAGAGACATGCTAGCAAAGTTTATATGATGAGGGTGGATGCAATTTTAGTAGAATTTTCAATGAGTGTGAGGTTTGTAATCTTAATGAGAATTTCCATAGGCCATCAGTGCAAACAAGAAATCCACCTATTTTCGTGTGCCAGTAGAGGTGATAGTTTTCCATTTGGCCTAGGCCCCAGGTTACCATACCGGTAAACGTATAATTGCCATTTTGAAAAATTAATACGGTACAATCTAAGTAGCTGCAAAAATAGTGTGGTATAGCTAAACGAATATTATTTTCAGATATCGTGGTTTTCCCCGAATGTCAGGCAGCTTTAACGTAATAGCGTAATTTTCGCCCTGAAACATAGATAGACAGGGAAATTCCATTTAAAACTTTATTCCAGATACTTAATATTTTGTCTTGCATGTCTTCACAGTCTTCGGTGACACATTAAGAATAATTACAATTTCCACTTAAGCCGTGTTAATGATAATAGCAATATTCCAAGAATTGATTAGTCGAATAAATTAAGAGCAATGGCATTGAACCTCATTCAAGTCGAAAGTCGATTAAAAATGTTTGCATGACTTTCATGACTTTAATAAAATATTGGTGTTTTTGTTTACACTTTCTGGTTCTTGGCCATGTAGTGATGTAGTGCATGACCATACCACAAGGAAACCAATCGTTAAATTACAACTATCTGGTTTATTTCCATGAATGTATGTTTGGCTTGGTCAACAAGTTTCCAGCAAACGCATTGCTACGCAAGTTTGAGGAAATGGTTATCCCTAATTTTAATTTAGCAATTGTGGACATCAGCTGGTTGGAACAAGCAGGGTGCACTTGTACTTGAATTGTCGCTTTAAAACATTTCTGCATTACATGCATAATGGGTTAATACAGCAATTTCCCGAATGCAATTTTTCAGTGATAATGGAATTTTTTATTTGATTTATAGTTGTGTTGTATTATGTACATTTTACACAAGAAAATTTGCACGTAATATTTGTCAGCTCATCTAGTGGTATTTTATTGGCATGCCGTATAATAATCGCGTTTCTGAAGCTGAAATAACAAAGCATTCCGCATTAATTGATAAAATTGCCATTAAATATAAATTTAATGGCTATTAGGGTTGACTAACAGAATTTTTTGTACACTTAGAAAGCTTTGGCTCAAGTTCGTTACTTTCTTTATAAGAACGCCAATGTCAAGAACCCGATACTATCATTATTTAAATTGTTTACTGAAGTGGCATAACTTGAGGAATTCGCCTACCCGCGTCACATTCTTTTCTTATGAACTTTTATTGCTTTCTATTTCTATTGTATTGGTTTTGTCTCCTTGTGTGTTGTGTGCACCCTTCTAGTTCAATAAATTTTCATATGTGCCACCTACGCACGTACCTCACGTACCTCTTGAAATTGTCGTATCATAATAAACTAGAGAGCAGGAAGAATTGAATTTTTGAAATTGAAAGAACATAAAACTATTTTTCAAAGGAAACTTTGAAATCGACGATTGACGAACGACTACTTTTTTGCATATGCTCTTAGCCAAAGCGAAGCTGCTCATGGCCACATTTCTAACCTAACCTAGGTTAGGTTAGGTTAGAAATGTGGCCATGAGCAGCTTCGCTGCTCGGAGAAAGTTGGAACTAAACGATACCTTCCCATTACCAAGATTCCCAAATGTTTATCTTTTGTTGAACTGCAACTGGGAAAACTTAAATTCCCAACATACTTATGTGAATGCGGGTGGGTGTGTAGTCTTGTACGTGAGTGTAATGCTTTTGCTGATGTAACGCCTAAAAACATTCAACTGAATCCAAAATGTACATATACATAGTTTGAAGCACGATTTGGAACTTTCACTTGAACCACGAACAAGGGATTAGTTTAGAGAGAGAAGGAGAAAAAAAGTAAAAGCATTCCATACTATAGAGACAGAGAGACAGACATGCAGGAAGGCAATGCAATGCAACAAACTTTCAGTTCAGAGTCGACAGAAAGAATTCATGTTTAGAAAATTACAAAAGTTTTGTAGTTTTCTCGTGTTGTGTGTGAGGAGAAAATAGGCACTTTCGTTCCACATGTTGATGATGCTGGTTGATAGACAGACACAGGACAGGACAGACACAGAAAATTGTATGAGAGGTGCCAAGGACCGGATGGTTAATTGTAATTAAATTTGGAATCCATTTAATTAAGAGCCCATCTCTATGTTAATTTCAATCAGGGGAGAAAGTCAATTTACTTTCACTTCCTTTTACTCAAGTAGGAAGGTGTGTAAAAATTGCTCCCTGTAGGGATCGGGGATCGTTCCTGTTACACGTATTCAGACGGTGACAGTTAATGTACGTGCGCCACGCGTGTACCACAAGAGGCAAATAGAGGCCTAGGCTTCTAATAATTTGAAATAAATATTTTGAAAGGGTGTGGAATTTTCAAAGTTTACATTGCGAAGGGTATGGCAGAATTGTTGGAATGACACTTCCATTTTATTGGATTCGAAGAGTTGATTTCAGTTAGTGGTATTTTGAGTTGAATTCCATGTAATATAATCAGTCGACTGGTCGACTGACTGTCTCGTCTCACGTACGTACGGACAAGGACGACGTCTCGCCCAGATTCACAAAAAAAATCTAAGTCGATGGAGGATGGAAAAGTAGGTTAGGTTAGAGGTTAAAAATGTGCTATTTTAAATCAAGATTGATTGTATAAACGAGAGGAAAATAAGAGACAATAAATTTACGACCGAGACATGTTTCCTGACACAGAGTTGGACGTCGACGTATGTAAATAATGCTTTGATGGTTTTTGGTTTTGGTGGGTTAGGAAAGGCGTTTTAAGCTTTATCTTGAGTAAAACTATGGTGTGTATGCCGAATAGGAAACTCTTGAAGACCTTATAGACCACAAGCCTTTTCTCTTGGGTAAAATCCTGTTATGAGAATATTATAGATCACTTCTACTTCTAAAGCTTGCTCTACTCTACTCTACTAGTCCAAGAAAATACCATGGTTTTGTATGTGTTAAAGTTAAAAAGGCCGGGGCCGGGGCTCCGGCTCTCTTCTGTGGTGGTTGTCGGGTTCGGGGTGGGTAGGAGCGGAGCGAAGGACACTCGGTCGGGTCGGAGTGAACCCGGATCGATATTCGGTTTTACATTATAAGGATATAAAGGAGATAGCGAGGTGTATGTGTGTATGGTAGGTGTATGTATCTGTTCATTCGTATTCGTACTATTTCTGGGGCTTTTTATGGGATAGGATAGGAAAGGATAGGATACCCGGGTAGCTCTAGCTCCTGCCTTGACTGCGCTTCCAATGTTTTCAGAAAAGTTCAAGATTGTTCGGTATGGGCCCATGGACGGAATAGTTGGCTGCTACTGCTACTGAACTACACTGGACTGGTGTACATAGAAAACAGGTCTGTAGGAAAAGTGAGTCAGGAGAACTGAACTAGAACTAGACGGTTGGAGCCGAAGCCGAAAGTCACAGCTGTGTCTAACGTCATCATACAAATTCCTTCCAGGGTGTATTTATTTACAACGGTTAACGTACACGGACGTAGAATTCTGGGATCTTAAGGATCTAGTAGTCTAGAATATTTCTCACCTTAAAATTCTCTTTGTATATACGAACCACAGACGCAAAATCTCAAACTAAGAAAGGGGTTTTCCTGATTGGAGAAAATAAAATTGATTTCCATATTTTATTGGAAAAGGAAAGGACAGTGACGTTGGCATTTTTGCAAGGAAAATAAAAAAAAAATTGGAGAGAAAAAGAAGGAAATCATCATTCGGATTGGGATCTTCTTCACTTGACGTTACTTTACGTGCTTGGTTTCATTTTCGTGTCCTCGGTCCTTTTTCTTGTGTCTGAGTCAGTGAGTCAGTCAGTGGTTTGTGCGCATTTGAGAGGGCACACGTTGAAGGAGTGTTAGATATACACATTTTTTTCTACTTCTTCTTCTGAGTCTTCTGGGTGCTTTTTTCTCTGTCTGTGTGTGTTGTTTGCCCTCCAGAGTTGAAATCACTTTGCGAATATTGGTTGGAGTCACAGGAATTGGGAATTGTTATTCTTTCACACCGCTCTCTCAGAACGGAAAGCAAGGAAACAACATTCAAGAGATATACGGATTTTTTTTTGGAGGATAAAATCAGTGTTGACTGAAAATACTGGGATTTGTACTGAAATTGAAGGATTTACTGAATTTGTCGATATTTTTGAGTCCCAAAGGCAATTATCGGCTAGAAATAAAGTTTTTGGTGCTAAATCAAAGTGTTGACTGAAAATAGACGGAAATTCCATAATTTGAAAATTCCGGTGAAAGTGGAGAAAGTCGGTGAAAGCATAGTTTTGTTGAAAGTGGAATTTGCACTCTTGGGATACTTTTTCTGGTTTTGCATATAAGAAAGACAAGACAGGTGAAGTTGGCTACATAGTTTAACTATTTTTGAACTGATCTGGATGTTGTATGTATGTAGCAGTCGGTGTTGTGCTTACTTGTACCTGTGTATAGCGGTCTAGTGTGGTCGTGGTCGAGGTCTGGTTTAATAAAGGAATATTGGAATAACCCATGGAATAAAAATGCTCGGAGACTACGTTTACTTCTTCGTCTACTCTCATACCCGTTTATCTTCTGGACTCCAGACCTGGACCCACCCCTTTGGGAATTCCTTGTAAAGTGAATAGGATAGGATCCTATTTCGTGAGAGTACCTGGTGGAAGAGAAGTTGGAAAACTCACTAACTGATTTCGCACTCTTTTAAAAAGTTTCTATCTATTTGAGAGTGACTATATTGCAATAGTGGAATTGCAATTGGCTATACTGCTCCTCCTGCTATTCCTTTTTGGATTTCAATGCTGATTTGAACGACCGACCGACCAACCGATCTCCGTCGCCACCGCCCATGTACTTTGTTGTGTAAATATCTACGTAGGTGCTACATAGAACGACCACGTACTTTGTGCTCATATTGATGTCAATTCAAGTGCTTCCAATTGCAATTTGTTCGATGTTGTCTCTTAAGGCTTTAGTTGATGCATTTTGATGGAATTGCTTAGTCATAGCTAAAAATGCCATTCGTCGTCGTTAGAATTAGAACCTTGTAAATCTGTTGTATCTTTGTAATATTTATTTTGAGTATGGTATAGAAGATATACCCTCAAATGTTTTGTTTACCCATGCAATTACCTGCTCACTTTGCCTATCGCCTTGGGTGTGAAAAAACGTGAAATTTTTACAAACGGAAGATTACAACACACACACAACGTAGTACGTGTCTGGTCGGTGTCATATGATCAGGCTCAGTGTTAATCTTTGTAATTTTCAAGCAGGCCATTTAAAACCATAATTAAATTATAGACCGGTGCTCTGCTCCAATTACATGTACTCGGTGCTATTCCTATGCTATACATAAAAACAGGGAAGGGAAGGTTTTCGCCTAATTCAGGTGCTAGTGCTGGTGAAAGTCCTTCCAGAATGCTTTCACCCAAATTGAGTGCTCAAGGCAAAATGGATGTAATTGACAGAGAAAGGAAAATGTAACGTTGTTAGTCAAACCTGGGCAAGGGAACGAACGTAACGTAAGGGAAGGTCTCACGTCTAGGAACGAAATTGTAGTAAAATAGAATTTATGAGTAGTTTGTATGCTATATGGGTATGTACATACAAATAATACGACTCGATTGCCATTGCCGATTGGTTCAGAATTGAGTGAAGTTGATACATTATACATCATACATATACAAGGAGACATTTTGTTTAATGACAATAACGATGGAGGATGAGAATGGCAATGATGGGATGAAAGAACATGTAAGTGTAAGTCTACATAAAAAATAGTCATAAAAAAAGTTAATGGTTTCGGTTTGGTTTGGTTTGGTTTTGCTGGAGTTTATTTTTGTGCTAATAATGCGATTTTATACCCCTAAGGAAAAAAATTTGTTGGAGGGAAATATTTCATTTCAGAAGTTTTGAATTTGGAATTGACATGTGTGTAGTGTACATTTACGTTTCTAATTAATTTTCCGCTGCGCTGGGTGGGGTTTGCAAACATGATAAAATAGTTGGACTAATTTGACTCTATGAGTTACTAGTTGGATGAAACATCTTATTTCTCAGTTCTTCCTTTGATTTGAGTTATTAGTTTGGTATGGTTGGTTAAACTGGGAATTCGAATTGATCATATAATTAGCCCGTGGACACAGTCCCGTAGAGGGCTTATAAAATCCTCTTGTCCGTAACGGACGGACAGACAGACCAGTCG
>JAQIXO010002118.1:0-10565 GCA_034700305.1 Protaphorura armata | reverse complement strand
TCATTTTCAGAAGTGGGTGTCTTAAATACATAAAATACTAATAGAACTATACAGATTTCATAAATACAAGTATTACAGTGTTTATAAATAAATACGTCTAAAAAGATGATGTGAAGTTCTTTTATTGCCTTGGAGCTTATGACGTGACAAAAATCACTAACAATATCAATACTACTACACTACACTACGTGTGCCTTCTCTCCAGTGTGAGTCTGAATGTGAGTTCCACTGAATTTTAAATGGTTTCTCACATTGAGTACAATGTATTCCCAATTTCATCTCCTGTGTGAATTTTTTAATGTCTTTTGAGCGTGGCTGCGTGGCTGCAGCCACGCTGAGCATAAATTCAATATAACTAAAAAAAATTACTAATAATTTCATATTATTAATATTAACGATTAATTAACAAAATGTTTTCGTAATCTCAATGTTGTCTCAAACCGTTTCTACGCAAGGTTGTGTGACTGAAGACCTCTCAAGCTCGACTTCTTAGCCGATGACCGACTCACATATTATACCTTAAAAATGTTCCATTAGATTTAGTAGAAGCTCTTATCAATTTTGATTTTTCGATTCTAGCTATTACTTCACTAGTTTGGCATTTATGTGATTTATGCAATACGCAAACCTGTGGAACCTGTACACATATAATATATATATTTATTATTAGATGTAAAAAGAATCAATGGTTGCGTTAAGAAATTGTAATTTTGTTTATGTTCTAAATTCCATGAAATAAAATCATTTTTTGTCTTCATTCCTCAATTTTTGCAGTCGCAACTCAAGTTTCCGTTGAACAGGATTGGTCTCCATTATAAATTCTTTAAATTGGACAAGATTAAAATGTTCGTTATTCAATATAAGTAAATTCTAATAAAAATTAATAGGTCGTGTGATTATGAATTTAGAGTGCAGGCATCACGACTCGTTCAATTCCATTCCATGTTATATTACCAAAAAAAAAACTAGGTAACTGTGTCTGTTATCTATACTTATATTCCCGATATGTAGAAACTATAAACAGCACAGCCACCAGCCGGGAAAATCAATTTGAACAATTTTTTGAACAACACAAATATACAACTTTCAATTTTTTTTGTAGTTGTTCATTTATTTTTGATAAAAAGCACAAAAACTAACTGCTGCTAACAAATGTTAATAATTGAAATAGTCAAAGAAATACACAAAATAAAAATTACGAGTTTGGATTCAGACTAGCAAGCTTTTCTATTAAAAATAAAGGTAAATTAATTGAAATTAAATATCTGCAGAATTTGCTAATCATTTCAACACTCATGGAAACAAGTACATTTTATTCATTTTTGGACCATTCATTCCAACAATGCAATATACATGTAAGCGTTGCATTGGTATGATTGGTTATATATTTTTGTGTTGAAATTGAAACTTTTCACTTCTTGGGAACATTGTGAGGGTAACATTCATTCTTCTCCTTAATTTAATTTAATTCAAGTAATTAATAAATTAAGTTGATTGGACAGAAAACGCACAAGCCGGACCAGCCAGTATTAAATGAATTATTATTATATTTGCCTTAACATAATTAACAGGACGACATCAGTATTTAAAAAAATATTTTAGTGTAAAAAAAAATTAAAAAATATACAGAATCTTACTATTTACCAACTTACTAATTTTTGCAAATAATTTTAGAGATCCCTTGTTGGCTTCTGACACATTCAGATCCACACCGAAACTTCTGACAAATTTCAAAACCATGGCCAAACATGACTGGAAACTCAACCCAAATGTCCAAATTAAAATTATTCTGGACAAACTGGATTACGAAGCACACAAGTCTGATGGTGGTGGTGGTGACCGTAGAAATAATTTACACCAAATGTATGCAAAATCTATTGACATTGTATTGGTAATTAATTTAAATTGATTTAATCATAATATTTTATTTAAAATCCACCTATACAGGGAGTGTACTAAAAATCAAAAGAGTGCTGTGAATTCGGAAACCGAGAACGACTCAACCAAAATCAATAATTCCAGAAACATTCAAGAACAATTGGAAAATATATTTGAAAAGTGTGAACCAGAGTGCAGTGTGTGTTGGAATTTCATTAATCAATTAACTCTTCACATTCAGAATTCACATACCAGTCATGAAGAAATACCTCCAGAAGTTGAAGCACCTTTTACAGTCCCAGAATTCCAGGGATTCCAATGCAATTCAGCGGATATTCCAAACCACACGATTACTATTATTAAACGTGAATGTGAGAGTGAAAATTTCAACCAATTCAACCAAATACTAAGACCTTCGGAAAATCTTGAGTCAGAATCCCTCACATTTCAATCCGTGATTGAGGATCATTGTGATCTCATGCCCCATCCAGATATCTCATCTGCATCCGATGAAAATTCATGGAGTGAAATTTTGAATATCGCTACTAATTTAAAAATTGAGCCTAATGAGACTGACAAAAACACCAACGCTAACATTGAGTTGGTTGACCCACTCTACAATCCTTATGAAAATTGTGGTAGTAGTGTCCCTAGTAGTAATGATATTGTGTCTACCGTCAACAATGAGTCAAATACGCACAAATGTAATAATTGTGGGATTTCCTTTCCATCATTCAACGATTTAGTGTCACATAATATCGGCGTGATTGAGATAGGCGTGGAATGTGCCAATTTGACTCCGTACAATCAAATTTCTACGGTTGAGTGTGCGATCGTGAAACGACAACACAAATGCTACACTTGTGGAGTACATTTTCCAACGGTTGACAATTTAAATGAACATATTAATAATAAACATAGCACAGTTGATAAATCATATGAGTGTGAAACTAGTCGTAGTGACCCCGCTGGGTCTACTAACAACATTCAAGGATACTGTGATGATGAAACTCACAATGAAACACTTGAAAATGACACTGATGCCAAAACACACACTTGTAAAAATTGTGGCACATCCTTTCCATCATTGAACGATTTAGTTGGACATAATGTCGATGAAATCCTGAAGCATGTAAAATGTACTAGAACACCCGGACAGAGTCAAAATACGGTTAAGAATTTGAAACGGAAACTACGGCACAAGTGTTGCACTTGTGGGGTATATTTTGAAACAGTTGGCAAATTAAATGAACACATCATTAAACATACAATTGAGAACCCATACGAGTGTGTAACTTGTGGAAAAAAATTTCCTTACAGACATAGTTTAACAGTTCACAAGAGAGTGCACAGTGGAGAGAGACCATTCTCTTGTGGGTTTTGCGATAAGAGATTTCCTCAGAAGGCTCATCTCATCAAACACCTAAAGACTCATGGAATTAATAATATTCATGATGCTATTATCACACAAAAATCGACAACAAAGTTAACTGGAAGTGTTGACGAGACAATTAGCATTAGGAATGTAAATTTCCTTGGGAATGTGTGTCATTTGTTCTCTTGCCAGCACTGTGACAAACGATTTTTGAAGAAGTCAAGTCTACAAACTCATGAGCATCACTGTAGAGAGTTACTCCAGTAGTGTAGTGTAACCCTTGCTTGTGTCTTGTGTGTGACGTCGGCGTGTGAGATGGGATTCATTAACACGGATTTATTTTTACACAACATGTCACACACGAAGAAGATATCCTTATATTATTATATTAATTCTATGTCCAATTTTTGGGGTTGTGTAAATATTCGAAACTACAAACACGAATTGTCCACTTATGTGCACATTTTTCATTCTTTCAGTCGGCGGTGTTCCCGTTCCCTTGTGAGAAAATAAAAATTAAGCGATCCAGTGTTCCTTCCCAAATCCATACAAGATTTTTTTCGAAGAAAATTAATGCAAAAAAAACTGAACACACAATTTAACCGATTCCAGGATGGTGGTTTTAGTTATTTTGTCTGCTCCAAATACATAATTACACAAATATGAAATTGACATACAGAGAATTAATTAAGAAGTGCATTAGAAATTAACATAAAATATTAATATTACTACAGTATTTATAAATGGAGTTTTGCGATCAACTCACGTCACAAAATCAGAGATTAAATTACAAATTGCTTAAAATAATTTTTCTTAGTTTTTTTTTCTCATTGATGATTTTGAATCAAATAAATTATTTTAAATTTTCATTGTTACAAAATTATTTTCTATATTTTTCTTTTTCTGCCCACTTCATTTGTCCTTCGGATTTACATTTTCTTTCCTGCCTTTTTTGTCGCTGAATGTCTTTTTAAATGTGTGCGAAATGTACTTCTCTGCCTAAATCGTTTCAAACAAACTTCACATTCAAAAGGTAATTCCCGCGTATGAGTGAGAATGTGATCTTTTAAAGTCATTAGCTCTCGGTAGCGTTTACCACAGAATCCACACTTGTGTGCTTTTTCTCCAGTATGGCATAGAATGTGGGACTGGAGTCCGGTTTTGCTCGTGAATTTTGCACCGCATGGGTTAAATGGACACTCGTAGAATGTTTGTTCTTTGAATACATTTTGAGTACATATTTTTCTGTGTGCATTCACTTCAGTCTTTGTAAAGAACATTTTGCGACAATATTCACACGCGAAGGATTTTGTTCTTTTTTTATTGTGTCGTCTAAAGTCATGGTCATTCAATTGTGATCTTTGGTTCGTACTAAAGTCACATTTAACACAATTGAACGGTTTCTCCCCGGTATGAGTTCTGATGTGTGTCTCAACGCCATATTTCGTTTTGAATGTTTTACCGCAATCCATGGAGCATTTGAATGGTCTCTCATCCGAATGTACATGCATCATGTGTGTCTTGAGAACCGCACTGTATTCAAATGATTTGTCGCATTGTGTGCAATGAAATTTCTTCACAATTTCTTCTTCTGTATGAATTTTTGAATGTCTTCTGAGTGTGGTGTCAGCCGAGTAAGCTTTCTTGCAAATTGGACAAACGTGATTTCTTTCTCCAGTGTGAGTAATCATGTGACGTCGTAATCTAGAAGGTTTTGTGAATGACGATTTACAAAGGGAGCAAGGGAACTTCTTTACATGTGCTTCAATTCTTCTAGCAGTCCCTGTATCATTAAACAAATACGAATTAATAGTAATTGATTCAAAGGTCACCCACGATTTAGATCTCATGAATTTTTAGTTGAGCAACCTCTGTTTGGGGTGCATTCGAAAAGAGTCCGCATTGTTTGTTGGTTTTTTGGCGTCGCGGTCGCAAAAATCTACGTTACAGTCAGGTTCGGTCGGATAGCTAATTAATACTTACAAATATGATAACAACGGCAATTGAGAATGAGAATTCATTTCAGCACTTGACAGAACCATAATGTGGTAACATAAACGGAATTGTCATTTTAGCAACATGAGTCGATTAGAACTTAACCTATTGAATGAATACGTTATGAAAGTTTTATATTCAATAAGAGTAAGAAACGATTGTAACTCATATTATATATTAGCAACACTGAAATAAACACATTGAATTGAATTGCATATTCTTGTACGGTACGTATTAACTAGATATCCTAACTTGACGTTAACATAGATTTTTGTAACCACGTCAAAAATGAAATAAACAATGCGGACCCTTTTAGAAGACACCCTGTATATGTTAATTTTTGAACTTTGGTTTCCTCTACTTCTACTACCCTATTTTATTAAATGCCACTCCTCAATAAATATTCCATGAATCAATGAAATTAAATTACTTTGAAATTGTATACTTATTTATGACTTACAAGTCGAGATGACTTCGTTGCTCAATTTTTCCAGTCGTAATTGTAGTTCCCGCAGATTACTCTTAGTCTCCATTATTATATTTTTAATTAGACAAGAATTAAACGTTCAACATTCAATTTTAATAAATTATAATAATAAGTAGTATTTGGTGAAATGCGGAGCACAAACACAAGTACAATGTATTTACCATATGAGCAATGAACATGCAGCAGGAAGACACGTTTCATACACATACAAAGTATATAACTAGACCGGGAAAAATTACTTGCCGCGTTATTACATTACTCAACTGTTACTCTCCTTCCAAATGGCTCCTAAACAATACATACATTTGATTCAATTCATATCTAGGTATTAACGTATACCAAGAATTTCTTTTAGACTTGACATTGTTTATTGTCACTTGTCACCTCAGCAAAGCCGGGAAACTCAATTTGACAATTTTTTGAACAACACAAAAATAAATACTATTTTCTGTATTGCAGTTGTTTTTTTATTTTTGATAAAAAGCACTAATAAAACTAACTGCTGCTAACAAATGGTAATGAAGTAAGTCAATGGAATTATAAAAGTACGAGTTTGGACTCCGAGTATTAATCTTATAAAGGTAAAGGAAGTTAAATTTATTATAGAATATCTGCTAATCATTTCAAAACTTATAAAAAGGAAAAGCTTTTTTTAATACTCATTTTTGCACCATTTTTCATTTCAACAATGCAATGTACATGTTTGTGTATGCTGTGTTTTGGTTATTATATATCTTTCTGTTGACAATTATCTTTTAGGAATTGTGACGGTGAAATTCATTCAGTTCATCCTAACAATATAATTTCAAATTTTCATTTTCTAATTCAAGTAATTAATTAAGTTGATTGGAAAGGACAAATCAACAGTAATAAATGGATTATTATATTTGTACATAATAGATAATTGATAGGACGATATCAGAAGTTGTATTTGGAAAGTATCCTCTTAATCTTGCAATTTATCTAATCATTTTTATAAATTATTTAGTGATTCCATTTTGGATCTGGTTGACCCACAAAATATGTTGAGTTTACTACCGGCTTCGGGTTCTGAAACACCCATTCCTGTGACGAAATTCAAAACCATGGCCAAACATGACTGGAAACTCAACCCAAATGTCCAAATTAAAATTATTCTGGACAAACTGGATTACGAAGCATACAAGGCTGACGGTGGTGATCGTGGAAATAATTTCCTCCAAAAGTATACACAAAACTATTGACAATTGAAATTATATTTGTAATTAATTTAAATTGATTTAATCATAATATTTTATTTAAAATTCTCATATACAGGGAGTGTACTAAAAATCTTGAGAGTGCTCTTAATTCGGAAACCGAGAACGACTCAACCAGAATCAACAATTCCAGAAACTTTCAAGAGCAATTGGAAAATATATTTTTACAGTGTGATCCGGAGTGCAGTCAATGTTGGAATTTCATCAATCAATTAACTCTTCACATTCATAATTCACATACCAGTCATGAAGAAATACCTCCAGAAGTTGAAGTCCCAGTCCCAGAATTCCAGAGATCACCAAGTAATTCGACGAATAATGTGCCGGCGAACCACACTAATATTATTAAACGTGAATGTGAGAGTGACAATTTCAGTGAATTTTTAGAACCTGGTGTTAAAAATCTTTTCCCAGAATCCCTAACATTTCATTCAGTGGTTGAGAACTCAATTCATATAAATCAATGTGACCTCGACCTCCTTCCCCAAAAAGATATCCCATCTGAAACATGGAGTGAAATGTTAAATATTGCTACTGCTTTAAAAATTGAACCTAATGAGACTGACGATAATACCTACGGTAGCAATGTGATGGCGGACCCACTATACAATCCTTATGAAAATTGTCATAGTAGTAATGACATCGTGTCTACCGGCAACAATGAGTCAAATATACACGAATGTACCAGTTTGCCTCAAATTCAAGCAGTTCAGTCAGAGTGCGAAAGACCACAAATGCTCCACTTGTGCGAAATATTTTCCAACGGTTGACATTTTAACTGAACACATCAATAATAAACACACAACACTTAAAAACGATATGACTGTGACATTTGTGGAAAGAATTTCTCTCTCAAACGCAGTTTAATACGTCACATGAAATACGTTCATACTACTGGAGACCAATTTGAGTGTGTTACGTGTGGAAAGAGTTTTCCTTACAGACAGAGTTTAAAAGTTCACATGAGAGTGCATACTGGAGAGAGACCATACACTTGTGGGATTTGTCAGAAGAGTTTTGCTCAGAAGGGTTACCGCGATAAACATTTAATGACTCATGGAAGTTATGATGTCATCAAACATTTCCAACATAAATATAATATACTAAACAATTGAGTGAGAATGGTAAGGAGAAAAGTGACAATGGTTTCCAACGTTTGTTCTCTTGCCAATATTGTGAAGTACAGTTTTTGGAAAAGTCAAGCATAAAAAGTTTCTTACTATATTTATTTAGTTGTTTCTGGATTTCGAGAATTTATAATTTTCCAACAATTTTAAAATGTGGTATCAGTGTAAGTATGTATGAAATAAATATTGCAAGTAAAGACACCAATCATACCTAACTCATATTTATTTCAATTTTCTGGTCTGAAACAAATGAGTTTGCCTTGTCTACTTGGTCCTCAATAACAATAAAAATCTCATGGTCCAAAAAACAATTTGACCCAACACTTTTAACGTTGTAAATGGCTGGAGATACATGTACCCTCCAAAGTCAATTCGGATAGGTCTCATGGATTTGACTATTTTTCTATCAATACGTGATTTACACCCGTTCCGATAAGATTTAAGAAATGAATTTGACCCCACATTGACGGCTGCCCCCATGGGAAGAGCTGCGAGGATAAAATTCATGAATGTAGAAGACGCGAGGATAAGAGCGATAAGCATTGTTGAACCCATAGTCATATGGAATCGAATGACAGTAAAGTTCGCAAGTGCTGGAATCCATACGATGAGAAATTGAATTAACGAGAAATATTTGTTGCGGAAGCAATTTTCAAAACATAGATGGAGAATTTGGACACCTCGATAAGTAGACAAAGTAGATTTATGGTGAATTGTCTTATCAAAACTAATAAAAAAATTACACAATTAATTAATAATAATTTTAATTTCATAAGAACTGCTGTGTAATTACACAATTACCTCATTTCACGAAACCAATGAGCCGTTCCATGCCAATAACATATTATTATGACGCCCACAAAAATGATTGAAAACCAAATGTAGAGACATGCGGTCAATTCGGACAGTACAAAACCCCGCAATATCCAAGTACGGACTCTTCCGCTCCCAAGAAATGATTTGGGAACATATGAATAAATGTAAGCTGGACTGAGTGGATTCCTGGAAGCAGATATTGTTCTTGCGAGACTTTGGATGTAAATAAGGAATAAAAGTGACTGGAGTATTTTCTGAGGTCCTTTGGCTTTTCTTGATGTCGTGAAAGCTTGCGCTAGGATGTAAAGAATTAATTTAAACAGGTTTACATTGGAGCCAAGAATTGGCGCTATAATTCAAGTTAACACATGTATTGATTGGATTACTTTGTTCATTGAGGTCTCGTTGAATTTTGAAAAATTGGTTGATCAAAGCAACGAAGAGATGACGATGTGCAAAAGTATTGATTGAAAGAACGCATGATATCACAAACAAAATGGTGCGTAGAATGGGAATAATTTTTGATGACATGGGAGTTCGAACAGTGCACATTCCATGAAATTGTGTCCCTATCATGAGCGCAGCATGAATCAAGTGCTTTATTAAAAATACTACGGGAAACAAGTTGCACCATTTTATTTTAGGTACTAATTGAAATTTCAGAGAATCCCAATGGAACGGAAGGATTTGGAGGAAACAGCCATGGAAAAATATTCTGCTTGTAGCTTTGAAACAGACACGAGTCAACATTTTTGAGATCTCAAAATCTCAACTAGGTTGAATCTGAGGAGACACACCGCACTACTCACATATTATTCTCACGATCGCCATCGCCCTATAAATTTTTAATACTGTGTATGTGTAAAGTGTTTTAATTGGACAGTAATTTAAGCTACCAATTTAATACCTACGATTTTATCTACGATTTGTGGATTTTGCTCCCTTACCAATCGTACCAATGTACAGTTGTGTATTTAGAATTAAGGTATGGGTATTTAGGTGTCGAGATTCGGATAAGCGATAGGTGGAAAAAGTTGAACAATTTCCGCTTTCACTTGGACGTGACAGAAAATAGAACTGAGGGTCTTCTAAATAAATAAAAAACACTGTCAAGAAAACTTGAACTTATTGATTTTCCTTCCTAACATGATGGAAAACTGATAAACTTTTTTAGACAGTTTCGAATGGTCTGGGAATACTATGTATTTAGATAATAAAAGAATCCACGATTCGTTCGCCGCATAAATCATCCTCTCCCACCGGGAAGCTCCGAACCGAATAGTACATTTGAAATATCACATATTTTTAATGAATCTTCTAATAATAAGTATGAAATAGGAACACATCGCTGAGGATAAATTGTTAAAATAAGTACCAGCATTCTTTGAATTTATGAGGGGTGTAACTTGCCGTTGTTGTTTTTTTAACTCGGTAACGTCAGTTTAATTTTTTTTAGTCATTTCACTTCCTCATTTTCGTCCGTACGACGAGTGAACAAAACATTGCATCCGTCAGAAAAACTGTTGGTAACTACCCTACTAGAAAGAAAATAGGCCCGCTGTCGATTCGATGGTTTACCTCTGCTGGCAAACTAGCGGGTGGAAGCTCGAACGGCTCTCGCAAATGTCTCGAAATGTCACCTCAAATGC
>JAQIXO010002117.1:0-10566 GCA_034700305.1 Protaphorura armata | reverse complement strand
AGAAGGATTGATGCGAATGGTGTGACTCCAATCCCAGTGGCAATCAAAACTGCATGTTCCGTATCAAATATGTTACTGGACGGTGCTCCAAATGGACCATCAATGTAAACCTAATTATGTAAGATGACATCACCAATTTTGTAGTCACGATCTACCATGTACGTAATTGTTGTCGAAAAAATGTAGTCAAAATACCCGAATCGTATCTCCTACTAATTCATGGGTGGATTGATTTTGTGCAATTAATCCTAAGGCTGCTTCTCCTCCACCATCAGGAATCGAAACCAGACTTGTTGATTTGACACGCATTTGGTCACTAGTGCTAGTGCTCTGTCTCAATTCAATTACGTCAGGTTTTGTTCGCATGTATTTATAGGAGTCTCGTCGAAGGGTTCCACACGAGTAAGTCTTACCAATTGTATTTTTGCCTTGCTGATCCACTGCCATTCCAATTGAATTCTTTTTCCTATTTTAAATCGTAATTTAGTACTCAAAATTTGTTAATGCACTTTTAATGGTCTCTTTTCAAGAGTAGTTGCTTCAAATGCTACATGTTTGCTACATTTTAGAGATGGGAAGTTTCTTTACCCGGGCACCAATAGCTTGGCTCCTACAGGCAGGGACATACTCTTCACTTGCTTTTCATTGACTTGACTAGTCTCCAGATTATTTGGTAAACCTGTATTCAATATAATAGAATTTGTGTTTATCGCAATGGGCAGATGTAAAAAGTTTTGAACCACCCCATGTACTAATGCTGGCTCACCTGATGGACCTGGCTGCGCAGAGAGCAAGGAATTTCTTAATTTTGTTTGTTGTTTTGTAAAAACTCTGTAAACCTCATTTGTCCATGAACCAACTCCACGAATGTGAACAGTGATCACATCTGTAAATTAAGAATTGTCGTCATCCAATATTTGATTCCCTGATTAAGATTGACTATGAATGAATTAGCAACCATCTTCTGGTGCACTGCTGATGGTAAACGGATGCCATTCAAAGCTTGAAATTTTAGGAATTTGAAGAAAAACATAGTCGCCCGGTTTTGCTTTAAAATAAGGTGGTCGCGGTATCACAAGTTTTGTCACTTGAGACGGTAACAGAACAGCCTCTTGGATACAAGTCTTTCCACCTCCCATGTGCAATCTATGGAGTCTGTGAAGCTAAGAAAATACAGAATTTTTAATTATTAGCTTCAAAAAACTAATACTTCCCATCGTGCATTAGAGAACAGTATTGACTTACCCTTTCACAAAGAAAGATTACTCCTGGGCCTACAAACCATTTCCAAAAGTTGGGTGCATGAATAATTAAGAGAGGCCAAAAAATCCAATACATTAAATGTGTTGCATAGAAGAGCTAAAGAAACAATTGTTCACTTAATATTACTTTATACATTTTTGTAATAGAGACAGCAGTCAACACGGTTTACCTCAAAAGACTTTTTCATTCGCCGAATGAAAGGCATAGCACAGATAAACATGATGAGCAGAATGGCGGTCATCAAAATACCGGTGTTGAAAGCGTATCCAGGAATTAGTCCAAACTTTAATGCTGGTTCCAAATCGCCATTTGTAGATTTTGGGTCAAATAAAATATCAGAGTATGTGTAATTCTTTGGGCTGTCGATACCATCAGGCTGAATAATCCCTAGTTCTATTGAATCGATTAAAATTCCATTTGTAATTGGATTTCACATTCTGTAATAATTTTTGACATCGTTTTTTTCTGCTTACGTATATTAATCAAATGAGCGGTGACATGAATGCAAGTGAATAAAAACAAGAGGTATCCACAGAGTTGGTGAAAATATACGTGGTGGTCCAGAGGAAAGAGTCTGCCAATTCCGTATGCTCGCAGTATTGTGAGACTATGACGAAGCATCCAAAATAGTAACATCGCTCCATTGAAATTCAAGCATTGTCCTGTGAAATAAAATTGAAATGATTAATTTATGTCAAACCTTGGACAAGACATGTCATTTCTGAACCACACTGTAACAATTGATGTTACAAAAGAGAGAGGTTAGTTTACCAGCCGATTTTGCAATAACAAGATAAATTGTTTTGTCTGGGTTATTTTCTCTGAATGAAATGAATCTCTGTGTAAACAATCCAATGTTGATTCCAAGTATTATCAGAATCCAACCAAAATAAATAATGTAGTTTCTGAGTTTGGCCAGCAAATACGTCACGATGGATCGAGATGACTTCCTTCTAGCACTTCGTCCTGGTTTTGGTGGAATCAGCCAATTCTCAATGCTACAATCAAAAATATAATGTCAACAAACAGCAACAAGTTCCATATTCCTTTTATAACCGTTTAAATTGACTCACCTGATTGTCATATTTTTTAGTAGGCCTGGGTGTTGTTCTAATTGTCGTTTCAGGGAGTCGAAATCAATTGAAGCCTTTTTGTCTGTATCAGCGTCTTCAAATAGAGCCACCGTCATTTTTGCTAATAATGGAATTTGAAATTCAATCAATATTTAAAATTTTTGGGTTTGTTTATTTTTGTACTTGTGGAATAATCTATAGGAAGTGCAATTAAGTGTTATCTAGAAGTTCTAGAACTCGTCCTTATCTCTGAACTAGTGAATTTGTATTTTTTTACTTACATATTTCGTCATCACTGAAAGTCAATTTACTCTCTCGCATACAAGCGATTAGAACGTTCTCGAGTTCATTCACTTGAATCAACCCATCGTTGTTTATGTCATATATGACAAATAAAAATGAGAGTTTGTGATCATCACTCGTCTTTGCAAATTTGATGAGGGTGTCAATAAACTCTTGCTCAGAAATGGTACCAGATTTGTCATGATCAAAAATATCAAAGACTCGATCAGTGAAGAAACTCTGTAAAAAGTTTTCAAAAATAAATACAAAAATGATACAAAAGTATTACCTATTTCTACATGCCTGACCGAGTTTTCTCACCTCTTTCGATGGTAAAATTTTTGCAAGATCTTTTTTGCCCAATTCACTAGCACATGCCTCTGATTGATATGAACGAAAGAGCTTTCTCAAATATTTTTCATGCTCTTCAGAGATATGACTTTGTAACCTTTAAAAGTTAATTATATTTGTCAGATTCGTACACAAAATATACACCAGAGAATTCATACAAGGAGTTAGAGTAAAAATTACAACTTAAAAATTACCTTGGGCTTGTAGTTCTGGAAAAGAAGTCCACCATGTCTGAAACAGTGACTGAATTTCTTTACATTCCAAGCAAACCAATTCAAATAATCTTTTCGTCAGTATCTGTATTTTTATAAAGTGAATATTTAAGAACACAATCCAGTTTTACAAACTTGCAGATGACGAGAAGGACAACTTACCGCTGAAGTATTAAAAAGCGTATAGAATCTTTGATAATTAATGGTTTCTTCCTGGAAGGATCCACAAACAACAGCCTCAACCAACTCCACGAAATTCTCTTCTTTTTCAGAGTGTGTAAAGTGCGAGTATAAGAAATCGATCCAGTCAGAACGGTCAAACTCTTCATTATCATTATAGTCAAATAACTTGAACAAAGACGTCATGAAATCCTGTGATGAAATTACGAAGACTATTTATATTTCATTTCTTGTAGAAACATAGATGTAAAAAAATTTGAGGGGGATGTGAAAGGGTCTTGCGAAAGCTTACCTTCTTGTTGAAAAGTTCGCGAAAAATGTCCAGGTTGAATGAATTATTTGCCACATTCGTCGACAAGCACCGTTCCAGAATTTTTCGTAGGTCTTGAAGATGTTTGGATCTTTGGTGATCATGGAACAAACTTTGTTTTCCCGTTCCCGTCGGAGTACTTGCATTTTGTACATTTTCAATTTCACTAATATTAACAAACCATTTAGTTGTATTATTTTCACTTCCTCCAGAACGCTGCTGGTTTGCATTGTAATCATTTGACAAAGTTTGAGGTCTACTAGATGCCATTTTTGTGATCTGTTTTGAATGTTAGTTTTCCCAGAGTTCTCGTACAGATGTTATAAAAGTGGTTCTAGCTGGGAAATGGAAATCTAGTGATATTTCCAATAGTTAAGTTTCTGTGCTTGCTATGTATTAAATATTTGCTTGGAAAGTTGTATCCTCGAGATGATGCAGTATTGTTGATGTACCGACAGTAACTATTTTTGAATTCTTAGTACACTTGAATTCATACTTCGCGAAAATGTAACTTTTATCTCTAGTTGACTTCCGGTGTCCGAGTCTGGACTACAGACAGGTTGGATTGATAAACGGAATACACAAATACAGATAAGGTTTCCGTTGAAAAATGAATACTTGAGATAAAAATTCTTTGTAATCCAAACTAATAATTCGTGCGAAAAAGTGCTAAATATTCCGACTCAAAATACACCTGCCCAGGCTGTCCTAATTGTTGTGATTTTAGAGCACCCGTCACCGTCTGCAGTTCAAAGGTAACGAGTGCGTGAGTCTCACGCAGATTTTAATTGTAAACTTTTATTACTTTCATGATTACAAGTAAAGCATGGTGCCACATTGATTTATTACTATGTATAAGACATTTTTTTTGCTCTCAGCCAGAAAATGCTTGAATTATAATTTTGTTGGTTCTTTATATCTCAAGGTGTCTATCCGACGGGATCAATTATCTACTAGATGCGCAAGTTCAATCCTTATCTGAAAACCACCAATTAGTATTTAGCTCAATCGGTGAATTAAATTAAAGTCGTACTGAATACACATTATGCATTCGTCCAGAACTCTTGATAACTTATGGTCGAGAAATTAGAGAGCGGATCAATTGTTGTTATTTCCACTTGTGTCAGTTTTGGACCACCACGTGTCTCAAACCTGAATTGCATCAAAATCAATACATAAGTGACAACATTTGTCGCGGCCGCGGCGAAGAAACTGCTCCCAAGTTGAAATATGTTGCAACATTTAGGTTGGACCGGAAACTTGGCGATCTTCTGAAGAAACCTGTCGACCTGCAATTTAAAAAATATAATTTATTGGTTTTTTGAGAAAGAGCATTTGTAATTCAGGACGTACTAATTTTAGCAACGTGTAAATTATTCTTACCAGAGCTCTCGTTTGTTCTGGATATTTTCTCATATCCTGACCGTTCAGAATATGGGCGGTCCCATTAGCCTTTTATAAGAATAAAAATTAATTTAACGTTCTAGTCAGATCAGAACAGTAAGTTTGTGTTTCCTTACTTCGTCAATTAGCAACTGACAACAACAAATGATAATTAGAATTCTTCCAGCTGCCACTGTACTTGTGAGACCAAATCCTACTCCGACTGTACTAATACTTGTAGTTGCTCCCAAGGGCGTGGCCAGAGTTCCAACTATAAGTCCGTAAATTCCAATCACAAAACTAACACAAGTTGACAGAAAAACTGCGAGAATCTGCAGATAAAGGCCAAATGTACATATGTTGAAGAAAACAAATTCATCACTACCACCGGTTGTAATTCGTATGTCAGATCTGATAGCGACACCAAACTTACCTGTAGACCAAATACCTTGTCAACATTTTGCACAGATGCACATAATTCCTCATGATGATTCTTCAATTCATTCAACTGAACGAAGATATCCATGTTTTCGTCATTTGCGCGGTGAACCGTACCCCTATCGAACAAGACTTCCAAATTTTTGTTAATTGTTTTAAAGGACTTCCTCATTACGACCATCGGCAAGATATAAATTGCTGAAGCCAAATTCGGGATGATATTTGATAATGTGGACATCAATGGGACCATAAGTAGAGTAAGTCCAACCCCATATCCACCTACTCCGCTAAACGATGTCCAAGAGTAAATGGCGACGTTAAAGACAAAATCTTGTAATACGTAGAGAGGAATCAAATAAATCGGATGCTTCAATTTGCCAAAGTCCACGGCGTGATGTAGTAAATTCCAAACTGTAGAAATATCATACGTGAAAATTAATACGAGCTATTTATGGAAATCTCACAAGAGCATCATGACCCAAAAGGAACCTTTTTTTTGCATGGAAAATCTGTTACTTTTAGGACACCTTGTTACCACCTCAGTTACCTTTTGTGAAATTAGTTGCCGTGTTGTTACCAGACATTAAAATGATTGATGTACAAGTCATGTTCAAGAGCATCACCAAACTGAATGCGATCACATCAATCCCACTATTATTGAATATGTCTGTGAAGGTGTACGTTGAGACTGCTGCCGTCGAAATAATAACATAATTAGCGATTATCCATATAAAGTTGGATAAGGTTGGAAGGGAAACCCATTTGTGATTCATTTTGCAACCCGATGAGGAATTTTGAGTGACAGGAAGAACTCCGAATATTTGGCAGAGCCGAATGACAGGTTTTAGGAATTTGCACAAACATTTATCTTTTCCCTCAGCTTGCTGAATTTTATTCATGGTTAAATTTTTCCTGAATTTTACTGTTCTGTCGTGTCTTCGAGTGGTTTAATTTTGAGATACTTTATATTCGCGGAGACACAAGTTAGAATCTTGCTTGGACTTGGTGTAGACGTAGACGAAAACTAATATTAAAAGTTTCTACACGATTAAACTAATTAGTTCAGTTCTAGAGATAATTCTATGTCAAATGGGCGCTTTCTTTAAGTAAACATAAGAAAAGCAGCTTTGTGATTAATCGATTCATAAATACTGGAAGATTGATTCTAATCTGGAGATAAAAGGGTAATTTCAATTGTTTCAGTGAGAGGAAAGAGATTAGCTAATTGCTATTTTCAGAGTGAGTAATGCATTTTTAATTTGTAAAATCGACCAAATTATTTATTCATACTGCTTTTTGTCCACACAACATGGTGGTGATCAGTGGATTGTCCAGGTACTCTGCCTGTTAATGTATCTTAGATTCTAATTAGCGCAACAAATGTTGCGCTTCAAATTGGTACTCGTGAATGTTTACAAAAAATATTCTTTACCATTAAATTTTTTATTGACAAAACTTTGCTGCTTCATTTCAACGAACCACTTCATTTTAAAAGATCCGAGCATGTACGCTCTTGCCCTTTACAAATTAAACGACTCAAATTGTTAATTCACAGGAAATTCGTACTGTGAAATTGTTAATGGCAGGCGGTAGTCGTTCATTGTGCTTAGAAATAAAATTAAAAATTTTCAAATTTTCCATTTATTCACACTGAAGTTATTACATACGAGTGACATAGCAAAAAACATTTTTTACGAATATTCACATACATTTCTTTTCTTGCATTCAGGGTTGATCGTTGATATACTAGATTTTTCTGTAAATTCCCATTCAGCACCTTTAGCATTTGGTTCCTCAGATTCCTTCTCCGAATTGTTGTCTCACAACAATGCAATGGCCCATCCCGATGCGGGTTTTAGAGTGACATCATCATCATCCACTGCTGATGCCAAATGCCCAGCGAACAATACGGACTTGTATTCTGTTCCATTGTCATGAATTATAACGTTCACTTGGACGAACCCATTAGGAATATCATTCATATCCACGTACGACCAAGGTGTGTTGTCCGTTTTTATATTTCCCCAAATGTTAAGAGACTTTTTCCCCAAGTCATTTCCTTCTTCATCGAAACGACAGAATGCGGTGATCCATCCACTTAAGTACCTTGGACCAGATCCACCGCCCTCCCGATTACAAATTCTGTTCCAAAAGTTGGTATCGACATCCCCAGACTTGGCTGTGATAAATTGATCAATGATAGGTTCCAAAATAGCCACCCAATCTTCAAGTTCGTATTCCTTCAGTTTCTGAATTCGATTGGAGATTTCTTTCCAATCTTCAACCGTTCCATCCAAAGTGATAAATGGAATTCCACACCTAAGGCAAAATCTTTGTTTAAAGTATTTCTTCATGGAAGCCATGAACACAACCCCAGTTGTAATTTTATCATCCTCCGTTGTAGTAGAAAAGTTTGGCAGAATCCAATCTTTAACTGCTTTGTCCACCAAATTCTCATGAATTTTCTCAGTCATTAATTTGACACATAGATCGTATGGTGCACCATCCAGAACACCCAGAACACAAACTTCGAGTTCTTTTTGCCCTTCAAAATTCACAAACTTCCCACGGAATTTCTCTGCATTTTTATTGATGTAGAATGAGAATTGGGTCATAAGGGCTGTCCAGACATCATCCGGGCGAATGACCAAATTATGATGAGTGTTGTAGCATTGGACCACAGTTGATACGAAACCATTGCTTTGAGGAATCACACGCTTGGCTTTGGTATAAAAATCGGTTCCTTGAAGAATATGAATATATTTATACTTTCTATAAGGCTCAAGGAACTGGATTGGATTTTTCGTTTGGACCATGACCATCATAGGGTCTTTAATAATTTCAGGTACATTGTCACACACTTTAAATTTTGTTAAGTAAGCGGTGGATTCGATTTCTATATTCTTAGTTGACATTTTATAAAATGCTCAGAATTGCTTTATCAATACTTGAAAGGGTGGATGTGGAATGGTAATAAAATTGTGCCTGTCATTTGCATTTATAAACTCAAATAGGATATCTTTATATTCCTGGTAATTAACACAGTACATTACACTAGAAAACTAAACGAAATGAGTCATCCTCATGTGGAACCGCAATCCATAGTAATGTAATGCATTACAGCTGAATCTACAAGTTGACGTGGATCTATTGGGCTGGTTGATGACTGAATAAAAATTTAATACTGTCAAAAATATCCTATGCAATGTGGCTCGCAATGAGTTAGACAAGACGTATGCTAATTGTAAGTGACTACTACGTACTTCTTGAGTATGATAGTTGAACCGAAGTAATACACAGAATCTGCATACACATGTACAATTCCAAATATATTGAAAAACAAAGTGTACAAACGTTTAACGATGAAGAGAACGTGGCGTTGGCCTGAGACGCCTACATGCATTAATCGTTTCGTTCCTCATTAACAATAATACAACAACTTCAAATGTTTAATACGCAGTTCTGTTTAAAAAAACTGAAACTAACGCTTTTCTCTCTATAATTAATAGAAATGTATTTTTCCGATTATTCCCAAATTATGCATTGCGTTCGGTTGACGTAACAGTAATCTCTTAGTTGCACTTCCGAACTTCTCCATTTGTAAGTATTAATTAGGGAGGGTATACTGTCCCTAGTATTAATGAGAAATCTGTGAGAAACTCTGATCAGGGCTCAGCGTACATTTTAGGATTTCACAACAATAGCATATCGTCTAATGTTTGGTGACCATTTTACTCACTAGAATTCGAACCTTAAACTTTGAATTTTTATATATTCGGTTTTATTCTTGACTGTAATACCTTTGTATGTATGTAATCGATACACCAATTACCAAATTCGTGATCGTGCTCATTGGACCAAGAAAAACTGTCTTTGTGAAGTTTGTGATACGATTCCATATGAAGGTAAATTATTATATTTTATGCATAAAGTTAATCTTCCCAATCAATGACCGTACTACTACTAGGGTTATTCATGTACCTGGTTTATGACAACGGTTCTTATTCCTTCCGATCCTGTCCAGCTGTCTGGAAGTACGTAACGTTAACGTACTGTTAATATTTTAACTCAAAATACAATTTAAACTGAACTCGCATCATACACGGATTAACTTTTACTAAATTATACAATGAATGTTGTGGAAAACATATTTGTATTTTTGGATCATGTCAAACCTACAACTCCCGAGTATATTTGTGAGTATGTGCGTTAAGACCGTCATTCCGAAAATAATGAAATAATTAGAGACCATGGACAAGACTGGAAAAGAATTCCAATTAAAACTTATTTTGCGACCCGAGTGAGTGACAAGAATAATTTACATTTGTCCCTCTCACGTTTTCTAAATTTGAATTTTATGGTTGAATTTTCTTGAGATGCCGTGTGAGCGATAAGTTTAATACTTGCAATGAATGGAGAATTTGACAAGAAATATTAATTTTTGGTGTCAATAATATTTTATTTACCAAGATCTTATTTTTTTCAGTGCTGTAAGTGTTATCAAACACGTTTTCAATTCAAGTGTGTTACATACTAGTTCAAAAAAATTATTCAGATACATTTTCTCAGCATAGTTAGGGTTGTTGGTACATTAGAGTTTGTCAATTTTATTCACCGTCTTCGACGTTTGGTTTCTCAGCTTTCTCTCCAGGAAGGGGGTGTTTCAGAACAATTGCCCATCCGGATGCGGGTTTTAGAGTGACATCATCATCATCCACTGCTGATGCGAAATGCCCAGCGAACATTACAGACTTGTATTCTGTTCCATTGTCATCAATTAGAACGTCCACCTCGACAAATCCATTTGGAATATCATTCGTATTCACGTACGACCAAGGTGCATTGTCCGTTTTTATTTTTCCCCAAATGTTGAGAGACTTTTCCCCCAAATCATTTCCTTCTTCGTCAAATCGACAGAATGCAGTAATCCATCCACTTAAGTACCTTGGACCAGATCCATTACCCTCCCGACTACAAATTCTGTTCCAAAAGTTGGCATCTACAGCTCCAGACTTTGCTTTGATGAATTGATCAATGATAGGTTCCAAAATAGCCACCCAATCTCCAAGTTCGT
>JAQIXO010002116.1:0-10567 GCA_034700305.1 Protaphorura armata | reverse complement strand
TTCTTTGTTTGTTTGTTTGTTTACTCCTGTACGGCTATCCTGTTAACCACAATTAACACGTATGGAAAATCCTTGATAAATATATAAATATTCAGTATTTCTGAGGATGTGTGTGAACATTTCGAGCCATGCGTAAGCAGGGTTCGCGACGATGGATGCGGTGGTGGTGGGGACGATGGACGCGGTGGTGGTCTCGTCGCCCAGGGCGCCGAGCAAAAGGGGCGCCAACGAAGGCGCGTCTACACTAGATAGAATGGGTATTCACACAAAAATACTTCACGTTATTGTAAAGTTATTTAGATACCGGTTGAGTTCATCGCCCCATGTATTGTTTTGTCCTATTTTGTTTCTGGTTGGGGACAGATCAAGAACATTTTAATGGATCCTCCTGAACATATTTTCCCCCTGCCGAACGAAGTCAGAGCGCCGCGCGTTTCGACGATAGGATTACGCGAGCGCCCCTGCCCCTAACCAAGGGGTCGACATACGGTTCTCCCTTCATCAACCCTTCGCAGGGTCATTCCCTTCTGCCATAAGTGCCCCTGTATCTAATTCTTCGGTATAACTCTTCGGGTATTGCATTAGCCTCACAGAGCGTACCTTCTCTATGAGATGTGGATGGCGTAATGACCTCAGTAGAGGGTGTCAATCCAGTAACCAAATAAATAAAAATACAAAACAAAAAATATCTGTATTCCTAGCGCCGAAACACACGGCGCTATATTCTCGGCAGCAATAGATCAAGCTCATCCTGCCAGCTCTACAAACATTCAAAATTTGAAGAAATCACACGAGGGGACGCTTTTCATGCTGAGTGTGAACTGTTCTTTGAAACAGAAATAATAAGAAACGAGCGAACAGTTTCCGAACAAACTTAAATAGAAGGGCCTTCAGAGAGCAACAAGATATTAGTACTACTGTTAAAATTGACAGTCTGATAAAATTGACACAGAAAAATTTTGCGCGCTGCGCGCGCTAACTACGTAAGGTTCATACCGGTGCCGAGATTTATTATGTCGAGCGCTAAAACTCCGGTGATCCCTGTATTGTTGTATATATTTTGACATTACCCTTTAGCGACGCACAAAAAAAATTTCGCGCTACGCGCGCCATTTACTTTAGGTTGAAAAAAGCGCTGGGATCGGGAATGTTTTACTAAACTCAGCGTTAACTTTCCAGTATTCCGTGAGTTGTAATAAAGGTTCTAACATTAATTTTTCAAAACAATGAGAAAATGTGCGCGCTGCGCGCGCGCGATTTACTTAAGCTTCATATGGGGGGCCGGGGTCAAGAGTATTATGCCAGCGCCGGGGCAAGTATCACGCCGGCACTGACAGGGGCGAAAATTCTGGAAACCGACCAGGGCGCCAATTCCTGTCGCGACGGCCCTGTGCGTAAGTAAAGTTTGCACAAAGACATGCCGTGGCGATGCATCAATCCGACCTTAACCTTTGAAATGGAATTCCCTGTCGTCCGGTCTTGTCCTATTTTCCATTTCACAATTCTATATCTAATTTGTTACATAAGCATTTTAGCATTGCCACGTCGTCGTATGCCAAAGCGCAACAATTGAAAGGGAGAATTGGACTTTCCTCACGATGTGCCCAAAATAATGCAAGGTCCAATTTATTGCCAGTGACAAAAATCTGACAAAATCTATTATTTGGATTATTATTCGGACTATTTGGATAGTCAATTTGTTAGTTGGCAGTCAAGTGTTGTTAGTTGGCAGTTGGCAGTCACGTGCTAACTATGTTTTGAATATTGATTCATAATCCTTGCAAATAATTTTGTAGCTGCTCTACTGGACGAACGGGGTTATAGTATTTAAGGCCTGCTGGGCTGCGTATTTTATCACATTTCCCGTCAGTCTTCTGAACGTTTAATACTGAATTGTGTTTGTTCGTAGAAAGTGTAATTTCTTTGGTTGAAAAATTCAAAAGTCATTCACAACGCGATCAATTTCAAAGTTTCATTTTCATTTCAGTGACTTTGCTTCTAGTTACTCCCGTCACTCCAAAGAAAGGTTCGTCATCGTATTTTTACAATTATTAGAAAACCAAAGTAAACGTTAAAAAAGTTCCGATCAGGTTTCGTTACTTTTTCAGCAAATAGGCTAGTTCAAAGGAATACTCAAAATTTAAGTGACCAGAGTTACACACATAATTTAAGTTTTTATGGAACAGAAATTCAGGTTATGCAATCCTGACATATCTCAAAAATTTGATGTCATTCACTTTTCTTAATTATGCCATGGTGCTGTCGCCGCCGCAGGTGGTAACTGGTGCATTAATGCTTACTTATATAATACGAGCACCTTCCACAGCAAAATCACAAGTTTTCATTACCATATATGTACTATTACTATGAGTAAGATCTTGTGTAAGTCTGTGTAGTGTACAAATAAATGTCGAGCCATATATAATAGCTGGACACGACATACTATATTTGTTTTGTATCACATTTCTTTTCATTGGACAAGGCAAGTCATTCACCTGTAGATTCAATGATATGATAATAGTTTGGGAATACCATGCGTAATACAGGCAACACGCCTTACAATTACAAGCCTTACAAGGTTTTTTTTACCTTACTTTTTAACCAACTTTCGTCTTACAATTAGTAATCACATGTATGCTTATAGAATAAATAAACAGACTTGCAACCGATATCGTCATTTTTCATTCATCGTCAAGTAAGTCAAGTTCTAGACCATACGGCCAAATATGCATGTGTAAGTTGCACATCGGCAGGGATGCTGCGTGAGGCCTTAGGCGCCAAATGTGCGAATTGCAAATGTTCAATGAATAAATGTTTACTAAATGTCGGATTTATTTTTATTAAGCAGACACTGTTTTCAATGACAGTGAATCCATTGACATTGGTTCATTGATAGTTCAAATGTACTCGGTGTTCTACATTCAGGGTATTGCGCTCACCAGGGGCGCGCGGAGCGGAGCCTATACTTTAACCCATACATAAAATCTCGTTAGAGTCATTTTCTCCCTCCCGTGCAAACACATGCAAATCATCCCAACTTCAGAAAAATATTTTGACAGGGAAAGAATTTTAATTAAAAAATCGAGATGGGCGATCATTAGGCAAATATTCTCAAGATTCCAAATCCGGCGTCAAAAAAATTCCAGAATTGACGGTTTTCGAGTACTGGAGAAATCTAAAAAAATCCACTCACAGATAGGGCAAAAATACATGTAGATAGAGAGAGCAAACTGCAGTGCACGGTCCCTATAGAGGAATTAAAATGAGAAGTCCGTTTGAATTTAATCCTGCCATGCCCTCCTGTATTACTCGACCTTAAGGAAATATGCTTTCCTGGTCAAATGTAGAATGCGAAGTGTTCTTTTAAGTATAGAGTTGGATGACAATCAGTTTAAACAAAGAAATCATTTCATTTTAGAACCACACATGACCATTACGTACAATTTCCATTAAACTCAAATCTTATCACTGAATTGCCAAACGGGTTTGCAATTTCTTTGCCAGTTATATTTTACTCAAGGAGTCATCACAAGCTTAGGTCAGAATTTATATTCCCAATGTTCACGAAAACATATTTTGAAGGCAAGCGTGTTTACTCTTCGCATTTGACTACTAACATTATGATTGTGTCAATGTCAATTCAAGACCCGCCCTCAATACTAAGCACATTCATTTTGCTCTACCAAGTTGCAATTGCAATCAGAATGATCGTGTGATCATTTTATCCGAACCCTAACTAAAGTTGGCTATTCCTAATGCCAACCTGTCATTCTTTTCAAAATTATGTGTATAATTATTCTTTGGCTGGACGGCACACAAACTCTAGAATTTTTATTTACGGTAGTCTGAAAATAATTGAGATTAAAAGTATTGAACTAAGGAACATAATTAGAACTGCGCAATTGCCCACCAAAGATTAGCGGTCACGTTCGGCTTCGACTAGCCACATTGATCACGCAATATTAAAGAAACACAAGAGTAGAGATAATTTTAACTGGCTTTGGAATTTGCATAAATTCATTCATTCAATCACATTATTCCCAATCCTTCCAGAGATCCCACGGTGAGTCATCATCAGCACTATGCTTTTACGCGTGCAGTCGACGGTTCGTCATTTGACGGTCCTGTCTTCGCATGTACATACATTATGCCAATTGTCCCATTCATAAAACCCTGTTAGCGAATATTCTTACAAAGTAAAAACATGGTACACTTACGTCTAGTGAATACTACGACACCCACGTCCACGGCCGATGTACAAATCCCATTCATAATCCATGTTTACCGTTTACCTGCTTTTAAACCAGACTATTTACACCTTTCGCCTCCGGCATCCAATAATGCTACGTGAATGAACGTACGTTTTTATTAACAATTCTCAGTGTGTTCTTTTTCCTACGCCCACCACCAAATAACTATAAAGCTGCACTTCCACAACAGACACAAAACTCAAAATCTGACGATCAAGGTTGTAAAGTTTAGCACACTTTGTGTATGTATTGTATAAAGACGAGGTTTATTGGTTGAAGGGTGTTTCAGTTTCGGTCGGCGCTATCACGTCGAAATGGAGAGGTCAGACCGCCATTTTTAATTTATATTAATACAGTGAAGTCATTTCTCTCAATGTCAAACTTCACCTTTACCTGAGCTGAGCTTGATAGAGTTAATGGGACGTTTAGTTCTCAGCAATTCTTCAGATAGAGTATGCATTCGCTGTACGCACAGTTTACTTGACATACTTAATATACAACTCTAGATTAATTTCAGTATAGCACGCTTTGATACGTAACTTGACGAAATGATAAGACTAACCAGTACTGGAATGGACACGCGTCAAATTCCATCAAAAATCGACATAACTCTTGTTTGAAACGTTTTCAATTCGAAACTTATACATCTAAAACTTATATGTGTTTCTGTTTACATCAAAATACAGATTAAATTAGAGGTATTTTAGTAGCAGCCAGGTTTTTTAGAACACCGATAAATAGTAGCAGGAGCCGTAGAGTTCTTTATAGGATTAACATTTAACATTCTAATAGTCCAACTTTACTCTCAATTATTTTGGTCAGGCGATACAGAATGAGCGCACAGTCATTTAATAAAATTTTTTAATCCTTTTTGTACTATCTGGGAAGGATGTCCAATACGAGTGTTGACGCAGCATCCGTAATCTCAAGTCACATTAGCTATTCTTTTCTGATTGTTTCGTTGTCCATAATATCTGGATATTTCTAATAGTCCACGCAAGCATAACCCCAAATTCATTGGATAGCGCCGAATGTCGACCATGACCATGATCGTACTTTTTCCTAATGACCTATTTCCATATGTGCAATGCGGAGACATTTCCAGGAATATTATAACGTAAATATAATTTTTTAAGAAAGCAAATATAAAATACTGTGCAAGTTGCAACTAGTGTCCGCTCAGAGTGAACCGGAAATATGTGGTTCCAGTGTAGTTCAGTCACGGGTTTTCTTCGATACAATACAATACAAGGCTTGTATTTTGAATCTAACTCATCATATCTTCAGTTTGAAAGATACTATGTATGAACATAACGTATTTTAGGGAGAATTTCAGCATATTTAAATGTTTAAATATGTTTTTATATTTCAAACCGTCCGAGACATGCAAGAAGTCAGTTTTTTGGTGATGATTAGATTATGATCTTATTTTTGTGTATGGTACGAGCAATGAGAAGAGTATAATGCTTGCGATCATTTGTCGTGGTGGGATAATAAGCCAAAGCGGAAAGTGAAACTAGTAAAGGGTTAAGTTGAAGAGGATTTCGTCATAACCCCTTCCTCCTCATTCAAACTCATCAACATCAACACATACTAAGTAGGTACGCACGTAACATGACATGGTACGACCAGGATGGGACGAATGGGACACAAACAAGACAAGAGGTATGAACATATTTACTACGAGTAGAGTGTAGTCAGTATCTTCCTGTCAGTCTGATTTTACATCTCTGGTTGGACACAAGTCTACTGGAATGGAAGTGGAAACAAAGTGAGCTTCTGAGTTTACAAACATTATGTACAACACTCGGCATGAGAATTGAAACCAAAACCACTTCCAAAGTACTTCAGTGAGTTGAGTGTGAACTCGAGCGAAGCTGAAAGTGTGGTTGGGTATTTATCTTACCGGCGGCTGTCATAGTCAGATGTCAAAACGTTAAACAGCAACAAAGTCTACTGAAAAGGTCAGTGCGTTTTTTATATCGCTTTAATTGTAACCCATGTAAGATGGGTTCCTTCCCTGAGCCTTAAAGTAACCCCGTGTCGACACTATAATTTAAAGTCTCACTGCACTCACGAGTCACGAGTGCAGCGCACTGTAAAAGGTAGGACGGTGACTAATAGGACACGGCGAACCCGAACAGCTATTTGAATGGCTTCCAGGCTATTATTGAGTCCCTTTTTGTATAGATCAATGGGTCTTGCTGGCAGAATCTATAATAATCGTTCTTATGCCGGTTTTATTAGGAAAAAAAATAACTTTACTCTCATTAAAATGAACTGTCGAGCCTGCATGCATGGCGTGAGCATGATGTTGGAGCCTCTGGAAATATTCCCAATGTTCACGCACGATAGTGAACCAAGCCCAGTTTCTGCCTTGTTTGACGGTTCGCGTATATATATTTCGGGCGAAAATTATACAATTTTAAGATAAATACAAATTGAATTAGGAAACAGTATTCTGAAAAATAGTGTCAGTCTTGGCCTGTCGTGGACCTTACACATTAACATTAGGGGTTTTTGCTGCGGCTCGGCTCTCGTCATTCAGTCCCACCCAACTCCTTACTTCTACGCAGTTCTTTCAGTAAGGAGTGGTCGTAAGCTCGTAAGGGTTGGCATCAGTGGCAGTTGACGTCAAAATTGTGATTGTGCTCTGCTCACGTAAACGTGTTGGACTAAGGGGTTAACGGGAGTTTGGGATGAAATAGATCATGCTTCCCTCTATTATCGCCATTTTGTGTTCACCCACTCGACTAGGGGTAAGGGGTCAGACCACAGCACATAACATGGTTAAAATACTTTAAAACATTACACGTCGTGGTTGTGACTGTTCCACTAGTATCGAGTCAAAACCAATAGCTCATCTCCTTCGAGTTGTACAAAAGGGGTCCCGGTCGGTTAGTGGATTTAGGATTTCACACGTTGTATTTGAGCAGAGTGTACATATTTTTCAATTTTTGCCTTACTTATTTATGAGAGACTGGTGGAATGTTTGTCTCTCGGAATTACACTCACACCCGTTCTCACCCATTAATTGATGTAATTCTGACGCGCACCAGTAACACGGGCACGTACTAGTACGTACTAGTCGATTGTGTATGCACGCAGTGTGGATAAATGTATTTGGTTGTTTTACATTCCAGACACCATAAAATTAAACTTGCGCTTTCAAATGACCTTACACTGAACTTGAGTGATAGCAGCCCGAGGAAAGTAATTACGTTATATCAGTAAAAATACACACCAGTGACCCAATGGATTCTTCGTTGCGTATATATGCTGGGCTGCAGTTAATACACTGCATATGCTAATGAATTATTTCGAATAGTGTGTTCTCCCTTTAACTTAAATTAAAGACAATTTAAATTCTTATTAATTAATTAAAGGTGTTTAACATTAGCCTCAATTTTATTAATACTTAAACCAATTACTTCCAGATATGCGTGCATTCATACTGCGTGGGCCGTAGACTGGGTATATTGTGAAAATGAATCGTTTCATAATTGGCAATTCACACGTTTGCTGAATGTGCAGTTAACTTTTAACGATGTAGTCATAACAATTTCATTGAAGTTGGGGTCAAGGTCGTTCAATTTTATATTGAACTCTTAAGCATTACGAGTGTGAATACACTCTATGAAATTAATAGTAAACCGTGTGGCAGACGCAGACATAGAATAATTTGTTGGGAAAGCCAAGTTCATTTGTTGTGAGGTACAGTTTCTGTTTATAATTACAACGAAAACAATAAATATTAGGAGTTATGTTTCATAAAACAGTAGGTTGATAACTGTACAGGGTGTGCCAAAAAAAGGTTACACAATCAAATGTAAGAAATAATAATGGCGAACAAATTGTCTGCCTTGACTTGTTCCTTTCCTCCATTTCGGTGTTACAATTGTACTATTTTTAATTGCATTTGGACTGAGATTCCAGATTTTGTTGTACTATAAGTTGTTTAGGTTTAGGCTTAGGCGTTTACCGCATACCAATCCAGTATTACTCCAATACACAAGGAGTCAAGTACAGTACATTTAATCATAATGCATGTATACATAATGTGAACAAGTGATGCTTCAATCTCAATTGTCAACATGTCAGATTGGTTTGCTGGTTATTTATTTTTGACTTTAGTCCACGTCCCATAACCTCGAATGACATTGCGCACTGCACTGTCCTTGTTAAAATTACTTAACGTCTTTTCCTGTGGACATTATGCCAGCCCGCTACACACTAGGATTCTTTGAGGCACTAGCATGTTTCAGATAACTGAGTTAGCCTCCTGAATTGACTCATCGGATTACGTACGTCAATCTGTTTTTTTTAGTGCCGTTTACCGTTTTAATTCACTTTGACAACATGTACAGAGCTCATCAGGTTTTTTGGCGAAGTTACTGAATACATAAAATACTGATACACAACACAACACGTGATTCATTTTGAACTGAGAATATTTTAGAGGATACTACGCATTTAATTTGACAATGTCGTGCCATCCCGTGCTAATTATATTGTTGTATTATGTATGCAGTTTAAAATGTACAGTGATGTGCAAGAGCTTAATTTGCTTAATGGGTACCAGGCATTCTACGATTTCATTATCTAATTCATATGGTGCGTATAATTAATTATTGTGTTTTAACAATCACGCTTAATTGTTTAATCACTTAATCGACACTTCACGCGTTTGCTAAATGGCACATTAAATTTTTATGAGCTAATCATAACAAATAGCAGTGCAATTGTTGGTCTTGGTCAAGGGAAGGTCGGTCATCCATGATTTTAAAGGAATGGAAACTTGAGCCACCCTGTAAAGCAAACTACGAGGTTTATTGAGAATGAAGAATTGATAAGCCTGACGTACTTAAGTTAAGCTGTATGTGTTGCATTTACGACTACGCTTCGCTACGCTAAGCTTATTATGTATTAAGGGTCTGTCGTCTGAGTAATAGGGACTTAGCGCAAATCCGTAACAGTGAAAAACTTAACCGTAAACGTTATTCCCGCCCGCAATTTCACTTTTACGGAACGAGTTTCCACAACGCAAACGTTGTATTTCACGGGAACGGTTACGTCGGAAAAATTTTGCGTTGCCACGTAACTCTCACCTGACATGCGCAGAAGGATTGATAATCAATTGCGCGGTAAAGTTATATTTTCAGTTGAACTAAAGTGGACTGAGAATAGGAAATAGAACTTGAAATTAAATTAAATTAATTAAATCTAAATTTGTTAGTTTTAGTTCAGTTGTTGGACAATTTATAAAATAATTTGTGATTGTGATGCATCGAATATTCCGATGCCTGTTTGGATTGGAAGTGAATAAGTTGCTACTTCTATGAAGTAGGTAAAATTAAATTTCTAAGTCCAAATGTGACTGACTGTGTTTATTTAGTGATTTATAATCAACTGCTCAATTTACAAAATACACATGCAAATATTCCTAAATGTATATGTGCAGCACGGGAGGCTGAAAATGTAAAGTCAACCGACCCAACCAACGAAAATGATGGTGAAAATTCTCTAATTTTCAAAAATCTCCGAACTCTCCTCGGCACTAAAAAATATAATTTGGACTTGACGGACGTTCTATTGAAAATAAGACTATAGTTAGTCACAATTAATTTCCATTTGTTAGTTTTAGTTTCAAAATATTTGTGTCGGTGTGTGTGATGCAGTGAGTGTGAGCATAGAGTTGAGTTACCAAAACAAGGAGATAATCGTCGTCCTCACGTCCGTCATACACGTACGGCGCAAACTGTAGTACGTAAAAGTACCCGTATAATTTTGTTTGACGTAAAACCCACTTTCTTACGTTTTACGTTTTACGGGCCCAATTTTTTACGGATTTGCGCTAAGTCCCTAATGTCTCGTGTCAACTCAACTCAACACGACCACGACCCTGTCAACTTTCAATTTCATTGAATGATTGAAAGAAATGCTGGAATGCAGTAGGCAATGCAATCAATGCAATGCACGCATATTGGCGAATGCTAGCTATTAGAAGTTACGTAAATATGTAGATAGTAAAGTTTTTATTTACAGAATTTAATTAAAATTAATTTTTTTAATCCGCGTGTGTTTTAGCCAAGATCGTGGCATGGCAATCGCCATTGACATTTTATATTAAAAAAAATTATATCAACGCAAATGGCGGACAGGAGTAACATTTGTACATGTATATCATGAATTAGTTTGAATGAATAATATGAGTAACATTTTATTTAGCACAAAAAAAAACCACAAGTGGATGTATTCTGAATGGGATTTATTTTTTATCTGGAATCCGAAGGACATGTCCTGAACTCTCTTACTAT
>JAQIXO010002115.1:0-10568 GCA_034700305.1 Protaphorura armata | reverse complement strand
ATACATAGACTTCTCTTTTCCCTTGACTTGAATTCCATCCTAAGTTTTATTTTTTCATGGGCTGAAGTAGACCAAGTGCACTTTTTCTGCGTCTCCGTTTTTAAACTGTTACCATTGAATTGGTTTCGCAATACGGAGATGTATGGGTGCGATACCCATGGGTTGTGCCAACGCCCGCCTTGCCTGGAAACTGGAGGGCTTGATTGGTCACCAACCCTCTGCTGCGCGTCTCCACGGCATATTGAAAGTGGGTAGCTCTTTTGAGCTACCCCGATGAATAAACAAAGAATAATTTTTTAGAAGGAAACATTTCGGATACACGTTAATTACACATTACGTACATGAGTTCATTTTTCAAATATTAATTAAAAGTAGCACACACACTACTATTTGCTTAAATAGAATTTTTACGTGTTAACTTGTGCAAGAATTTGTAATTGAATTTAACACTGGGCGGCGAACGTGTTATGTTGTTTCTGATGGGCTAACAATTTCTACACGGTAGAAAATTTGGACCGCATCCTGCTGTAACTGTTGTCAAAGACCAGAGTGTCTTCAAAAAATAATGCCAGATCACAAAATTAGTACAGTAATTACAATTTTGAAGGATTAATTACAACTATGCAATTTTAAATATTCTTACATTCTCCTTCTACTTCACAAGTAATGAGTCCTATGAGACTCAAATCTCCCATGAATAATTAAATTAACGCCCACATATTTGGATACAAGGGCACAAGGGCAGGAAGGGCAGACATGGATGTGATCAACTGGTGACCTCTGAGAGCTAAATCGTGGGTGTGCGATTAACCCGTGGGTGTGCGATTAACCCGTGGGTTAATCGGGCCTGTTAGTTCAGGTTAATGTGAGACGACTGACGACTGACCAGTGACCGTATGATAATGTGACTGGGTTCATGTGATAATGAATAGACAACACAGTGAGTGTGTTAATGACATTGTTGTGTTTTACTGTAGTACGTTAGTTACAGATGAGATCGAGAGACTGTGAATGGAAAAGTCTCTGAGAGAAAGTTTCACCGATGGAGAAAGTAGCCAGTCTGCAGTGAAGGAAAACTACGAGCTTTCCCTCAGCTGCGAACTGGTACATGGTGAATATGTGATGCTAGTGTAGGGAAAGTAGTTGGACAAAGTTCCATTTTACACTGCATGACTTTTCTAGTCAAGCTTTCGGTTATATAGTCAGCTTTGACCCAAATTTCGGCTCTCATACTGGAAACTCAGTTAGCGGTGTATCGTAAGCCTCTTTAGCCTTACGATCGGTACACTGCGTGGGTGGAGTTTGTTGTCATGGTCATCGCGGGACCTGACAATGGACTCCCAGAATATCTTGGATTGGACAACTCAGAATTTGGTAGGATTAAATAATGACTAATTTGACTTAATTTTATCGACATTTAAGGGTCACTCTTTGTGTAAGTGTTGTTAATTGTGTGTCGTTCTATTTTGTACAAGTGTTGGGCACATTGAGGATTTACCATTCATTTTAAATATGACAAGATATTTACCACCTGGTTGAGGTTACAAAACAACAGATCCTGAGTCTTCCTAAGTTTTCAGTTATCAAATTATTCACGAATTTGACTCCCAATTTTGCAATATTCAGGTAAAACTGGTAGACATAAAATTTAATTTAAAAAAGGGAACCGCTGCGCACGGATGAAAATGGAAAGAATATAGAATATTTGAACCAGTCAATGACCCAAGAAATATGAGAGTGTTAGGAATTGGAGTCTAATCTGACTTCCATTTTTTGTTTTAAAATTCTAACTATTTAACACGTATGTGCTAAAAAATGAATCAAGCCCAGGAAACATTAAACACACAGAAATTTATTTTTACCGGTGTCTGGTCTGCAAGCAATAATGTGTGATTTGTCGAGTTTTATCTGCAAAAGTTATATGATAAAAATTTTTTGGTACAAAAACTCATGTGTGTGATTAAAAATCAACAATACATTTTCGATTTGGTAGAGTATTTTGCTGTAGAATTAAAAATACCCATGTACTGTCAGCAGTACAGCAGCGCAAATACATAAGCCTTCTAATTTCCCCTGACTTGAATTCCATCCTAAGTATTATTTTTTAATGGGCTGAAGTGGACCAAGTTTACTTCTTTTTGCATCTCCGTATTTAAACTGTTACCATTGAATTGGTTTCGCAGTACGGAGATGTATGGGTACGAAGTGTACCCATTGGACCCATCAAGACTTGATCTAGGAAGCCATTTGCCTGGAGACCTGGACGGATCAGCCGGAGCTGTCTGTGTCTCCACGGCACATTGTAAGAGGTAGTCCTTTAGCTACCCCGATGAGTAAACTAAGGACAACTAGTATATTTCTTTACAAGAAAATATTTCGGAATTCGGATGCATATCAATGACACATTAAGTGAACTTATTTTTCAAAAGATTAATTAAAAAGTGTAACACTATTATTATTCAAGTACTTCTTCTTTAATTAATTTGTAGTTAAATTTTAACCTGTTCCGGATGGACTTTCAATTTCCACACGGTAGAAAATAGTTTTGGACCTCATCCTGCTGTAAGAGTTCTCAAAGACTAGAGTGTCTATAAAAATAATACACAGAATCACAAATTAATTCAGTAATTAAAATTTTGAAGAATTAATTATAATTATGTAATTTTAAAAATGTTTACATTCCTCTTCTATTTCATAAGTGATGAGTCCTTGTATTTTCCGATGATAATTTTCTCGACATTTAAGGGCCACTTTGTGTGTAAGTGTTGTTATGTATGTATAGGTGCTGGGCATATTGAGGATTTACCATTCATTTTAAATATGACAAGACATTTACCCGGTTGCAAGACAACGGATCCTGAGTTTGCAGTTTATTCAAGAATTTGACTTCTAATTTTGCAAGATTCAGGTAAAATTGAGAGACTGAAAGAGATCACCTGAACAAACTTTCTCATTTAATAAAATTGAATTTAAAAAAGGGAACCGCTGCTGTTCACCAATGAAAAAAGAAAGAATTTTGAAATATTTGAACCAGTGCAGTCAAAGACCCAAGAAGGGTGGGTTAGGGTGTTACAAATTGAAGAAGTTTGACTTCCATTTTTTGTTTAAACTTTTAACAGTTTTATACAGATGCGCCAAAAAATTAATCAAGTCCAGGAATAGAGTGACCTAGTTTTAATACGTGTGCTTGGAAAAATTAAACACGCAGAAATTCATTTTTGTCAGTGTCTGGTCCAAGTAAGTAAGTGGTAGTGGTGTACGCTATGTCATATTCTATCTGCAAAAGTTACATGATAAGAATTCATTCGTACACAAACACGTGTGTAATTAAAAATCAACTAGAAATTTTCGGATGAAGTGTATTTGAGTATTTTCATTTTGGTAAGGCATGAAATACCCCGTGTAGCGTCTACTTTCCGTACAGCAGAACATATACACGGCCTTCTCTTTTCTGTTTACTTGAATTCCAACCTAAGTTTTATTTTTTGATGAGCTGAAGTAGACCAAGTACACTTTTTTTGCATCTCCGTAGTGAAACCAGTACAATTGAATTGGTTTCAAAGTATACGGAGATGTGAGCGAACCTGTGCCAGTGCCAGTGCGAACCCTTGTCTGGAGATTGGAGGGCTTGATTGATCACCAACCCTCTGCTGCGCGTCTCCACGACATATTGTAAGGGGTAGTTCTTGAGCCACCCCGATGAGTAAACTAAAAGATAGCTTTTTAAGACCCTTTTTTAGTAGGAATCATTTCGGATACACATAAATTAATTACACATTAGTTGAGTTTATTTTTCAAAAGATTAATTAAAAGTAGCACACTATGTATTTACTTAAATAGAAATTTTACGTATTAATTTGTGCAATAATTTGTAATTGAGTTTAACACAGCTAGGTTGGACGTGTTATGTTGTTTGTGATGGGCTTACAATTTCTACACGGTAGAAAATAGTTTTGAACCACATCCTGCTGTAAATGTTGTCAAAGACCAGAGTGTCTGTAAAAATAATACATAATCACAAATTCACAAATTAATTCAGTAATTAAAATTTTGAAGAATTGAGTATAATTGTGTAATTTTAAAAATGTTTGAATTCTCCTTCTATTTCACAAGTGATGAGTCCTTCTTGTTTTTTCCGATGAAACATAACTCTCCCATTTGATAATTAAATTAACGCACACATGTTTGGATACAAGGGCAGACATAGACTCCTAGAATATCTTGGATTGAACAACTCATAATTTGGTAGGATTAATTAATTTAATTATGACTTCATTTTATCGACATTTAAAGGCCACTCTGTGTGTAAGTGTTGTTAATTGTGTGTCATTCTATTTTTACTGGTGTTGGGCACACTGAGGATTTACCATTCATTTTAAATATGAAAAGATATTTATCAGGTTGAGGTTACATTTACAAGACAGCGGATCCTTCCTGAGTTTGCAGTTATCAAATTATTCACGAATTAGATTACTAATATTGCAACATTCACTTAAAACTGAGACAGAGAGTCAGAGCAGATGAACCTGACCTTTCTTTCATATTTAATAGAATTGAATTTAAAAAAGGGAACCACTGTTCAGGGATGAAAATTGAGAGAATTTTAAAATTTGGGAAACAGTCAATGACCCAAGAAATATCCGAGTATTACAAATTGGAGAATGAATCTTAATTCCATTTTTTATTTAAAATTTTAACAATTTAACACATAATGTGCTAAAAACTAATCAAGTCCAGGAATATACTGACCCAGTTTTGATACTATGCTGTGCTTGGAAAAATTAAACACGCAGAAATTTATTTTTATCAGTGTCTGATCTACTAGCAATAAAGTGATGTGTTATTTGTGGAGTTTTCTCTTACAAAAGTTATATGACCAAAATTCATTGGTACACATACAAGTGTAATTAAAAATCAACATTTTCGATTGGTAGAGAATTTCAAGTTTGCGTTTGCATGAAATACCCCGTGTAGCCTGTGTGTGGTGTCAGTACAGCAGCACAAATGCAAAGCCTTCTCTTTTCCCTTGACTTGAATTCCAATCCAAGTTTTATTTTTTGATGAGCTGAAGTAGACCAAGTATACTTTTTCTGCATCTCCGTATTTTAAACTGTTACCATTCAATTGGTTTCGCAGTACGGAGATGTATGGGTACGATACCCATGGGTTGTGCCAATGCCTAGCTCGTGCCAATGCCCGCCTTGCCTGGAGACTGAAGGGCTTGATCGATCATCAGCCCTCTGCTGCGCTTCTCCACGGCATATTGTAAGTGGGTAGTTCTTGAGCTACCCCGATGAATAAACAAAGACAATTTTTTAAGGCTCTTTTTTAGAAGGAAACATTTCGGATACACGTTAATTACACATTACGTGAGTTTATTATTCAAATATTAATTAAATGTAGCACACACTAGTCTTTGCTTCAATACAATTTTTACGTGTTAACTTGTGCAAGAATTTGTAATTGAATTTAACACTGGACGGCGAACGTGTTATGTTGTTTCTGATGGGCTAACATCTACACGGTAGAAAATAGTTTTGGACCGCATCCTGCTGTAAGTATTGTCAAAGACCAAAGTGTCTGTAAAAATAATGCAAGGAATCACAAATTAATTCAATAATTAAAATTTTGAAGGATTATAATTATGTAATTGTAAAAATGTTTACATTCTCCTTCTTTTTCACAATTGACGAGTCCTGCTTGTTTTTTCCGATGAGACTCAACTCTTCCATGATTAATCAATTCCTTCCCATCAAAATGAACAGATAATCCATTGTCATGGTTCACGGATTTAAAATTCCATCTAACAAGTGCATGTGAATTTTAATTTTTTAATGACATTTTTTTATGTTAAAACCATATTTTAAAAAAATTCATCGGCCGTACTTTAATATGCAATTTGGCTCATCAATTTTGTAGTCCAGTGTTAATGTGTTAATTTATCTCCAGCTGGAACATTTGCTTCTATCATCAAATCCTCATCGTCACAATTTGAATTTGAATTACTACTATGATTTGGTTTCAAATATGGAAAGGCAGTCTGAAATTAAATAATATAATTGAATTAGCTGCGGAATATTAAAAAAAAAACTGGAACAAAAGGGTCGTTAGAGGTTGTGAACCACCCTGTACGTACGATTTATTTTACCTTTTCAAATTCTGCATCCATTCCACCGAATCTAACCGGAAGTTGTTCAATTGGAATGTGTTGTCAATCCGGAGGCCATGATTCTTTCTTACTTCCATAAATCCTAAATTTCTCATAAGTTTTCTTCGGAATGAATGGTTTCATCATTGGAAATAATACAGCGATTAGTCTTGGAGCTACGAGTGAAAAAAATATACTTATTGATGTGCTATTAAAATGTACGAATTCAATAATAATAAAATACTAAAACTCACAGTATAAAGGAAATAAGCTCTGTACATCAATTCCGGATAGTTCTCATTAAAAAAATTTGAGGACTCTTTCGCGAAATCCATGTCTGAAAGAAAATTACAAGATTCCTAAACTTTAACTTCATAAATAATATATAATATAAAAATAATTAAAATTTAAGGCTTTGAAATAATTTTACCAACACACTTACAACGTCTGTTCATGAATGGGCGGAAATTGATTTGATCCAAATCATAAATTATAACACATTGATTAATTGGATGTTTCGGGGTGCTAAATTTTTTTGCATCAAGAGTAAATCTCTCTCGCATGTACTCATCTCTGTCACACGAGAGAAATTCTTCAACGTCAGCACACATGGATGGGACGATGTAGACTGGAAAATAAATAAAAAATAAATAACATGGTTTTTGACAATAATTTCTAAGAATATTTTAATTTAAAAATGTATAATTTCCTTACTTGGGTGACCAATTTTGTCGTAGCCACAGAGTTCCATTGGATACATCGTCTTGTATTTTTCAGGGGCTACCCACTCAAAAATATTAGACACATTGTACTCTTCACGCCATTTCAAGTGCTGTAGAGTGGACAGATGATCAAAACAATGCAAATTACATTTTACACTTGAAATGCATGTAATAAAAAAATCACATTAAAAAAGTTAAAAAACACAATATGAATTCAAAATATTTTTAATTGCAAATTGAAATTTTTAAAAGAACTAACCGCTCGTAGCATTTCCTCAGATTTTTTTTGATTAAGGTCCCTCGCTATTAATCAAAATGAGCATAATAAATTAATAAAATATTATTGTATTTTGAAAGTTGTGGAGTTTGTAGAAGTTAAAGAAATATTACCTCTCAACCATCGAATCAGATAAGCATCCGAGTTTTTTTCATCTTCCAATTTTAAATTGTATAATTTTGCACGAAACTGTGACGCAACAAAAATATAAATGAATTCTCTGTTTACATTAGAACAATACTAGTTAATAGCTATGATTCTAGAGTATAGGATGGATTTCTGAGCCACCCTGTACAAATGTGTATTAATATTTACCTCAACCAAAGCCTCTTCTTTCGGTGTTATGTCCGTCATTTTTATAAAGTTGTCAATCAAAAGCCGGTTCTGGTAAAAAAAAAAACGAGTACTATTTTCTCTCCGAACTCAGGGATTTTAATTTTTTTTTAAATTTTTTTGCACAATTTTTGAAAAAATTTAAATATTTATTTGACAGAATGCCGCCAAAAATATTTTTATTATTATTAAATATTGTACTAAGTTATACAAGTTTTAAAACTTCGTTTTTTCATCGACGATGATAGCTCTAGCTCTTGGTTGTCGTATTTTAATTAACAGACTAAAACAATTTCGCACGTCATAGTCAAAAATCTACAGTACTAAAATTGCAAACTGAAGAGACTCATATGATGAATACGTGAATAGTAAATTATTACTGTCAACTACGAACTTTTTTGTTTCTACGTCAAATAACACTCAAATATAATAATACTAGCATTAACTGGATTTTCCATTCAGTCCTGTCATGTCCAGTCGCAGTCCCTATATAGTTAAGATTTAATTATTCACACAAAGTTAAGTTCCTGCTCACAAAAAATCTCTCTGTGTGCATGTAGTATTGTAGTGCAGACAGACAGGTAAAAGATTTGATTTAAAAATTTTAGCAAGGATTTTATATTGTAGGTGTATCTTGTATAAATAAAATGAATGCGTTTCATTGATTTTGTATGTATAACATGGCACATTTATTTACAAGTGAAACCAACCAAAAAACTTGAAAACTCATTAGCGGTTTTGAGATCAAGGCATTCATGTGTTTTTGTGTTTGATTTGTAGTGTAGTGCCTTTAACCGACATTTGAACTAGTTACAACGTAGTTATTATCAAATGAGTTTATATGCATACATTATGCATGCACTCAATGGAATTACGTACATTAGAAAATGAACTTTTGGATTATTTGACATTCTCTATAGTTCTAATATGACACATTTTTGGTACAGATTCTGTTTCATTTGGCATGCACAAAGAGTCGAAAGAGTAAAAAAAACTCGTAAAAAATATCTTACAAAAATTAAATTACTATAGCGTCGGATGATGTACTGAATTTGTATTAAAATAAGCAAATGCTGGAAACATATAACATAGGTTCGACTAGGTTGAGTTTTGTGCTATGGACAAATGAGATCCCACAGACTTACATTTTATTTTATGAATTTTTATGAATTTTAAATATGTTTTATGAAACGTGACAGCTGATGTCAAATAATTTAGGAAGAACACAAATAATGGGACAGAGTTCACAATGCAAGGCTTGAGATTCTAATTCATTAAAAAAAAATTATTTACATTTAATTTTGAATTTGTAAATTTAGGGAACTGGACAAAGAAGCCTTAGAAAATTCATCAGTATTCTATTCTTTTTAATTCTGGAAAATAAATTCAAAGCACTAGAAAATTTTTCGACCACGCTTGAGCGAAATTTCTTTTCAGCAAGTGTTTCCCAATATAATACCTTAATTCTTTATCTCCTCGTGTGATTATCAATGTTAATGTCATGGACGACAAGTGCCGCGTGACCTTCGGTGATTGAGTCAAAAGAAGAAAGTATACTTTTACTTTGTTATATTGTAGTTCATTGTACATAAAAATGTATATAAGCTGGACAAACCGGATGATGGAGTGTAAAGATACGTTATGTTCTACTCTATCGTCCTTCAATTAAAATATATTTCCCCCATCCTTTCTATACAAGGATAAGGAACTCATTATTTTATTTTTAAATGGTTTTAGATTTACGGTTAAAATCGATAAAATTATAAAATAAAATTTTCAGTCCGTACACATTTTCACGAAGACTTGATCATTACACGGTGCTACATTAAAAACCAAATTTGTACTTATTAAGTTTGCCCATATAACACAAGAATCGAATGAGGTTGTTTCAATGCCCTGGAAGACCCTCAAAATTTTTATCCAAATCAATTATTTGCATTCAAGACATTCGATTTATAAATTTCACGGTTAAAATATTCCCGATTGAAGTGAATTAATATTTGGATTAATTTTGTACACAGAGATAATAGAAACACAGAGACAGTATCAGTATGTAATATGTATTAATCTCTAGTCGCTCACAAAAGACCACAGTTCAGTCTGGAATTCTCAACAATGCAACGGTAGTCACCATTTGGATTTCCATCATTGCAGAATAATTTCAAACCTCCACGATGACGCTCGGATTTGCATCTTGGACAGTCGTCATCAAAATTGCACGAGATTCCGCCGGGCCCAGTGACTTTGCAAACGAATTCACCCTGTTTGCAACGGAGGACCCTTTCGCTCCCGATTTGTCTCTTCCTGTACGAATGGTCCTGTGAATTAAAGTCAAAAAATAATTAGGAATCAAATCATTTTGTTTAATTAGTTTTGAATTAATTTATTAAAATTCTGACACTCGTAAGTCGTAATTTTTATGTACCTCGCTGTCGTCTTCATAATCAGCCTTAACGAAAACGAACACGAAGACAGACGCGACGAAAAAAATTGTAAAGAATTTCATTTTTTTCTGTATCTATTTGAAAGAGTATTTGAAAATTTTCGTAGAAGAAGAAAAGCGGATAAAATGGACAAATTGTCGATCGGTATTTATTCAATTCCAAATTTTCTTGAGTGTCCGTGTCCTGAGGTTTTGAACCATATCACACCGGAAGTTAAATTTAATTCGGGAGATTTGTGACACAAAAGAAAAAAATGACAAGGAAAATGTTACACAGTTTTTGGGAACTTATGATGAGGAAATCCGAGTTCAACGCGTTTACGCTTACGCGTTCTAATTCATTCATAAACAAATCTGACTGAACGGGGAAAAATCTGTGGAGGGTCGTTCATAGAAATTCCAGTTCCTCCTTCCTATTATTACAGTTTGCCTGTTGGGTCACTTTATGAACCACACATGTCGAACTACGAACATAAAAATAAATTCTGCTGGTAATTTTCCATTCTCATTTTTTCTGGAATTATTATTTACCGACACTCGTATTCTTAGAGACCAAAAAGAGAAAATAAAAATTATTTTTTCCTGTTACTACTTTTCTCAGGAGTTCGGTGTAAGGAAGAATCTAATGGATTTTCATGAGCACTT
>JAQIXO010002114.1:0-10568 GCA_034700305.1 Protaphorura armata | reverse complement strand
TTGGTTTGGTTCGGTTGTACCCAAACCCAAACCGTATTAGCAAACCCATATAAAACCCCGAACCCATACAACACTACAGTGAGCCAAGAGAACCCTTTGACCAATTTCCTCAGTCGTCTCGAATAGTCAGTCTTCTAATAGAACTAATAGAACGCGGGTCAAATGCTACGCTGGTCCATAAGAGCCTATGTATTACATTGCCCCGATACTTAAATACAACGCGAGTCTCGTGGTGCCGTTTTTAAATAGAACGCCCGCGTTCTAATCGGTCATGTACGGTATTTGTTTTTGGTCTGAACTCCTCCGCCAGTTGTGCAATTTTCTTAAGATGTAGATAGGAGGTTGTGCAATTCTTAAAATGTAGATAGTAGGTAGTGCTTCTCAACCCTCGATAATTGTCAAAGGTCAACCCAAGATGTAGATGTTTTTCGATTCCATTCATTTTTGAACCTAACATTTACACAATCATCATGTTCACAACACGTGTAATCTTGTTATCTTGTAATTCTATGACCTCAACTAATTTGGCAATGGGAGATGCGCTGACTGCACTGACTGCACTGACTATAAAATTGAAGAGCACGGCAAACTTACACATAGTTGTCTGATTGAGTTTAACCCGAAGAAAAACACATCCATTTTTGAGCACTTTAAAAAATATACCAAAAACACAGTTTTCATTGTCTTTATTTGTTTGAAATAAGTCATTCTGAAATGACGCTGGTACTGACATTATTCTGCCTCATCGCCATCTGTCGTAATTTCTTCAATTAATAATTATGTGGTTGCTGCATTCAATTATTAATATTTATTTGCGATTGCAGAACTCGGCCATATGTCCTCTGATTGTTCAAATCTTCTTCTCGCGGAAATCATGACTTCTACTTTCACTGGATGTAAAGTTTCAGGTGTGATTGAGAGTGATCAAGACTACGTTTGCAGTGATGATTGTTTTTGTATTCACGGAGCTCCTAGCGGTGGCAAATGTGTAAACTCAGGAATCCTTGGTGCGGATCCAAATTGTATTTGCAACTATACACTCCCAGATAGAGCTTCCAACTTCGAATAATTATTCGAAGTTTGAACTATTCGAACTTCGAAGTTCATGTGAACTATTCGAAGTTTTTTCGAAGTATTCAGTATTTTACGTCTTACAGCTACTACAAGCTTACAAGATTTTTCGCGCCACCTTACGTTCAACGGATGAACTGTCGGCCTTATGTCACAAGAATTTAAATCATATTCAGTCGTCAAAAACGAAACGCAGCATTTCATTTTCTCATTGTCTTCAACATTTTCAAGAAGAAGTTGCAGGCTTGTGATTTTGACCATCGTCAATTCGAAAATGGCAGGGTCAGGTAGTATCCCGCAACCGGTTCACACATTTAAAGAATATCTGAAAAGGAACGACGATAGAACATCGATTTGGTTTTATTTCTTGCGGGATGACAAGGGACAGTTCGCCAAGTACAAGAACAAGGACTGTTTGCAAATACTGAAGTGCGGTGGATCGACAACCACTCTTCATAATCATCTCAAAACTAAGCACAAACTATCCGTTGAAGAAAAACAAAGCACCAGTACCGTCAATTCACAAAAGCTAACAGGTCATTATCAAAATCCACATCACAATTATTATCATTCTATTTTATAGTATATATAAAATCAATTGCACTAGAATAATTATTATTAAGTATTATTAGTAAGTAGTAAGTAGTAGTAAGTAAGTATTATTTTTAAATCAGGTCCGACATCCCCCAAGTTGAAAAAGTTGACTGAATATTTTCCAAAGCAAGAACACGGATGTTTGAATTTGACTCTGGCTAGAATGGTAGCGAAAGATGGGCTCCCCTTCTCAATATTTTGTACTTCTGAAGATTTCAGAAGCGCAATTCGCGCAATGGGCTTTACTGATGCTTTGCCACGCTCATCTTTGACTATCCGTAGTAATGTCATGAAGTACTCAAGAGAAATAAGAGCAGAACAGAAAGCTGCAATTCAAAAAATGAAAAGCTCCGGCGTAAAATTTTGTGTTGTTTTTGACGAATGGACTTCATCCAAGAATAGGCGTTATGTCAACATAATCCTCTTGGGAGGAGGATCGTATTTTAATTTGGGATTGTGCCGAATTAATGGATCAATTACAGCAGATGCAGGATTGAAACTCGTCGAGGAAAAATTGGAGTCGTATGATTTGATTCTGGGAAGTGACATTATAAGTATTATTACTGACGGGACTTCAGTCATGACGAAAATCGGAATGCTATCACCAACACTTCAGCAATTATGCATGGCTCATGGTATCCAATTGGCGGTGACTGATGTATAAAACAAAGAGTCGGGAGACTGAGGTCAGTGATCTTGAGCCAACAGCTAACGATGATGACGAAGTATTGTCTGATAATGAGGAACTTAGATTCCGAGCAGAATATCGTGGGGAGGAGACTGATATTACTCATGTGGTGTTCGAACCGTTAATTTCAAAAGTCCGAAAAGTCGTGAAACTGTTTAAGAGATCTCCACTGAAAAACGAAACACTTCAGAAGCATGTAAGTCAGCAAGTCAGATTTTGAAAAGGAAATGCAACTTTTGTTGGACTCAAAGACTCGAGGGAATAGTTTGTTCACTATGCTGGAGCGATTCCTTCACCTAAAAAATTGCGTTAGAAAAGCATTGATTGATTTAAAGGAAAACTTGGTTTTTGAAGATTGGGAGATAAAAGGCATATCGAATTTGGCTGAAGCTCTTGACCCTCTCAAGGTAGCTGTAGAAACTCTTTGTTGTTCCGACGCCGACTTACTGAAGGCAGATGTGTCTCTGAATTTCGCTATTGGTAAACTGGAGGAGCTGGAGAGCGGAATAGATCAAGAATTAGCACAAAGTTTTCGCCGTGGGGTGACTGAACGGAGAACAGATATTTCAGGAGTCATCCAATATTTGTTCACAGGGAATATGGAGATGGATGATAGTTTTGATGATGATCTATTTAAGATGCCTGCAAGGTCCCGTATTACAAATATTTTGAAAACACTTCTGACACGACTGAATCTCGACTCCGTGGAAATTCCTTCTCCATCAAACAGTCAAGAAGCGCCAAACTCCAGTAATCATAACCGCCCAAAAAAAAGCCAAATCAGCGCTTCAGGATGCATTGAAAAAAACATTGGAGTCCATTAAAACAAAAGCCCATTCCGAGAAGTGTCAACCGGAAAACGAATTGAAGTCGACAATAAAAAAGGAAATGGCGCTCTTCGAGGCTGGTGGAGCAAGAGGACATCATCTTCAACTCGCCTTCGATCATATTCAAACAATTAGACCGACAAGCGTTGATTCTGAGCGTGCGTTTTCATCAGCTGGATACATTTGTAATAAAGTGCGTTCTAGTTTTCGGGATGACACGTTAGATGAACTTTGCTTTCTCAGGTCACACTTTCAAAAATTTAATGCGCATTCCAAAGTAAAGCGTTGATTATTTGAAGATTTGGTCAATTTGGGAAATAAAAAACGTCTGGTGTTCTTTGGAATAAAATGCGATTGAATTATTTTACTTGTTTATACATTGATAGCATGGGAAGAAAAACATTTAGCATTTAATTGTATACTTATTTAGTCTAATAAAAATACTAGGTATCATTCAAATTGAGAATATCCATTAAAATCCTTATTATTTTAGAGACAGAATTTTCCAGTCGAACCGATCTGTTTCCGTGCTTTCCTGTGAGTGAATGTATAAACCTACATGTACGTATGTGTGCGTGTGGAAAGGGGAGGTTTTTACACAGCATACGTGGAAGGAACAGTCGGTTGCTTGCCTGGAGTGTGTATAACTACAATTTTGAGTGTACGGATGGTGGCGCTGAAGGCACCGTAAATAGATTAAGGCAAAAGACAAAACAATGACAATAATAATAATATTAACGTTTAGTTCGCAAACATCTTCCGCCCGCAGGATCACCCAGGATCCTGAACCACTCGAGTCCAAGCTCCTAGCCTGAAAGAGAAACAGGGCTGAGAAGATGAGATAGATTCTCAGTAGTGATGTTGGTGCGGACGTCGCACACTGACATTTCCGTCGGACCCTGGGTTGGTCTGAACAATTCGGCCGAGTTGCCACTTCTGGGGGGAGAATGCATTATTGTCAGTTCGGAGGAGGACGAGCATTCCCACTTGTAGATTGGGGGCTGGTGAAAGCCACTTTGGTCGTGAGTGGAGAAGAGAAAGATACTCAATCCTCCACCTCTTCCAAAAGTGTTGACCGAGTTGCTGTACCCGTTGCCACCGGTCGCGTCTGGATTCTTTTGTGTCGGTTAGGTCCCGTTGGGGGACGGCAACAAGGGGGCGTCCGATGATGAAATGTCCTGGGGTGAGTAAGGTCGACACCGACAGGTCGTTGGGGTCACTAGAGAGAGGGGTGAGGGGGCGGGAGTTGAGGACCTCTTCCACCTGGGTGAGGAGGGTGGAGAATTCGGAAGTAATGAGATGGCGATCTCCCATTTCTCGGCGGAGGTGGTTCATCATAGATTTGACTCCTGCTTCCCAGAGTCCTCCATGATGGGGGGAAGCAGGAGGATTGATGTTGAAGATGATTCCTTGTGCGGTATTGGCTTGAATCATCTTTTGTTGATGTATTGGGTCTTGGAGGAGAGCTTGGATTTCCTCAGTCTCCCTCTTGGCTCATACGAAGTTTGTCCCGCCGTCACAGAAAATCGCGTCTGGTTTTCCTCTTCGGCTGACAAAGTGGGTTAGGGCGGCAAGGAAGGTTTCCGTGGACAGGTCATGGACGAGTTCCAAATGTATGGCCTTGGTGACCATACACACAAATAGGGAAACATAAGGGTCATAGGGGGTTTCCGCCCGGTGCGGAGCATCAGGTTGAAGGGTCCAGCGTAGTCGACTCCCGTCTTGGAAAATGTGGGGGAGGAGTTGACCTGTGATGTGTTGACCTGTCAGTGTATCGGAGACACACTTCTGACGGTCCGTTTTGTGAGGTCTGGACCTCGGATGATCCAGTATTTTTCCCGGAGGAGGGAGAGGAGCAAGTTTGGACCAGCATGGAGGTGGAGGGTGTGGAGATGACGAGCCAGAACGTCCACAAAATTGTGTGATTTTGGGAGTAGGGCAGGGTGTTTCATTTCGGCTGGGGCCTCCACATTCTTGAGTCGTCTGCCTACTCTGAGAATTCCTTTCTCATCGAGGAAAGGAGTCAATTGTTTGATCGGCTGAGGGACCAGATGAGGTGTTGATTACACCTGTGCAATCTCGATCGGGAATTCGTCCTGCTGGACGATTTTGATGATGGAGTGTAGAGCTGAGTCTAACTCCTGAACTAAAATGGATCCAGTTTTCTATTCGTGAGTTTTGGCTAATCGGAGATTAGCCATGTATCGAAGCCAATGTGCCACCACTCGTCTCACTTTGAAAAAACTAAAGCAGTTTTTGATGAATTCGGAGACTGGACGACGTGGTGTAGCTTCTCGGGTCAAATGTGTGCTTACACTTGACCTTGGGGGTCACCTTTGGTGAGCCATGGAGGCCCATGCAGCCACAGGGGGTGGGTGAGGAGTTCTCGTGCAGAGATTCCTCGGGAGGCGCAATCCGCAGGATTCTCTTCTCCCTTGACATGATTCCAGTGCTGTTGGGGGAAGAGCTTAAGAATATTGACGACATGATTCAGTTCAAAAATTGGGAGTTTGATATCCGGGTTAATTCGTCCTAGGACGACAGTAGAGTCGGTCGACGATTGAGTGGATTCAAACTGAATGTGGGGGAGGGACCTTTGGATTGATTCCATAGTTCTGACCTGGGGGTTGTCTGACCATTGACCGGGTTGACCTTGGCACTAGCCACGAGCTTCTCTCCAACTCTACCCACCTCATCTTGAGTCCTGGCATAAACGCAGGCAGCATAGGCAATGTCACTTCCGTCACAGAAGCCATGGAGCTGGTAGGTGCAGATGGCGCTGCAGGAATGGGGTGGCTTGGATAGATTACGGTCAAGGCTGAATTGATGGAGAAGAGTCAGGTCATCAGTGTACCTTTTCCAAGTACCGTGGAGGTCCAACGGGATGGGTTCATCCCAGTCAAGCTGCTTGGCCCACAGCTTCTGCATGAAGGATTTGGCACGAACCGTGACCGGTGAAATCCACCCTTGTGGATCGAATGTCCGAGCGATGACGGTCAAGACGGAACGTTTTGTGGTAATAAGGGAAGGGTCCGGGTCCGCAATGCAGAGGCTGAAACGGTCGGTGTGGGGTGCCAGTTGACACCAATAGTTTTGACTGAGTCATCTCCATCTCCTATGTTGAGTGAACGGGATGGATCACGTGCTTCTGGTGGGACTGCTTGGGTAATTGCTGGGCTATTGGAAGCCAACTTGAGGAGGGTCATGTTGCCCAGTCCAAATACATGGATGAGCTGGGTCTGGAGGAGAAGGGCTTCTTCTGTGGTGGGACCACCGGACAATAGATTGTCCACCAGGAATTCTTCCTTCATGACTTGGGTGGCTTTGGGAAACTGTCTTGAGAAGGAGTCTGCCAAGTGGTGATGGGCACCGATGGCTAGGAAGGGGGCACATGTGAGTCCAAATGTGACTCGCGTCATTCTGAGGGTCTGGAGGGGGTCTTGAGGGGTCTCCCGCCAGAAAAAGCGTTGGAAGTCGCGGTCGTCCTTATGAATGTGTGTTTGAGGGTAAAACTTGGGAATGTCCGCAGACATTACCACTTGATGGGACCGGAACCGGGTGAGAAGGGGTCGAAGGTCGATTTGGAGCTTCGGACCCGTAAGAAGTGCATCATTCAGGGAGATGCCTGTTGTGGTCTTCATTGAGGAGTCAAAGACAACCCTGTAGGGGGTAGATGTGCTGCAGGGCTTGACTTATGTTAGGTTACTAACCTTTACTAGTAACCTAACCTAAATGTAGTAGGACTCGGAGTCCTTCTTATTGAGTTCTGAGTCAGGGACTGACTCAAGATACCCTAAATCCTTGTATTTGGTCAGGTACTTGGAGTACTCTGACCGGATCTCGGGTTGACGCTGGAGTTTGGACTCCAGTTTATGAAAGCGAGACACGGCTGTGTCTCTGGAATTGGATCTGGGGACTTGAAGGGGAGCCGCACAGTGTACGACCCGTCTTCATTCTTTGAATGGTGTTGGAGAAAGTAATTCTCCGCTGCCATGTCATTGATTGACATGGGTTGCTGTAGAGGAGTGGGCTCCTCCAACTCCCAAACCTTGGTGAGGGAGTCATTCAGTTCATGATTGGGGTCGGTACAGGACACGTGATGAGTCCTGACGACCAAACTTTAGAACGTGATATGAGGGGATTCTCCGGTGATCATCCGACCAAACATTGTATTGATTGCCACGGGGGCATTGGGGTTGCTGGGGTCAGCAATCTTCTGACCAACCAAGATATGGTTGGCCTTCTTGGCTCCTAGGAGAATGTCCACTGTCTGATTCACTGTTTGAGTCAACGTTTGTCATACACTTGGTCAACACCGTGTTTTTAATTGATCGCTTAGGATCAAATGTAACTTTTCTTTTTTCACGGCACTGTCACATGGGTTGAAAACCCGAATATGTTCACCGTTGGGTGAATTTAATAAACACCAAAATTCAAAAATGTTCGTTTTCTAATAATGTTTTTTAACCTGGATTGGGGAATCGTTCCCAAATGCTAGCTCTGCCCTAACGAGAATTTGTCTGGTCTGACGAGAACTAGTTTTGTGTACAATTCAAGGTGTGAATTGTGGTTTTCTGTGTCCAACTACTGGTGAACTGCTACTCAATAAACTGTTCAAAGCTACCCATGAATTTTGATGGTATTTATTAAGTAGTACTGATTGACTGAACAAGAGAAAGAGGTTGGTACGTGGTACTTGGTTCTATTCAAGCTTGCGAGTGAGTTGGATTTAGAAGGAGAAATGGAAAGACAGGGAGGAAACCACGGGGCGGCTGATTAATCCATCAGCCGTCGCATGGCGAGACTCTGTAATTGAGGAAAGGGGAGGAAAAACAGATTACCCCAAATAATCATTATTAAATCATAAATTCAATTATATGAAAAACATGAAAGATTCATAAACATAGCATATCTGGGCTATGAGCTATACTATTTGGTTCGACGGAGGGACAGTGGGGACGATGAGTTTGTACTCAGTTTTCGGTAAGATTTTTATCCACTTTGTTTAATTAAAGATATACCTGAATTGCAGTGATTAAGTCTCCAGTCGGTCGGGTCGGTCGGTATTGTTTATCTATTTAGTTCGTGAGGACCCCTTAAGGCAAGCGGACTTAGGAATAATTTTCGAGTGCATCGTCCTTCACTCCTACTGCATTCAGTTAGTTTCTCCTTATCAAAGCACATGATACAGTACAGAGACATGTGTATTTACAGACGCCGCCATTTTGTAGTTATGCATATGTTTTTAATTACATTCAGAATTTAAAGCGAGAAATTTTTTGTGTTTCAAAAAAACTTGTAGAATTTTTAAAATCATACTTAATTCATACAAGTCTTAGTCTAAGGTATTGCTTGACTTACAAAAGTATTAATTTTGCTATACACATAACAGGCCTTCTCATTTACTATTAGAAGCGTCTGAATGACCCAAGACAGGTGACAGTGAGAAAACACATTTTCATTTCTATGTCACTCTGCCCTGTAAAGATAAATAAATTGAGAGAACTGTATACGACACATACACTCCATTGACTCCATGCATGTTGTACACGTTGTACTCTGGTCTGGACCAACCTGTTCATTCCCTATCTGTTTTTTTTCTCTCTCTCTCTCGTTGTTCTGTGCGTGGCATGAAATCAACTTTAGTTTTCTCTAATCTAGTCTGAATGGACAGTCACGGTACTGCTAGTGCTAGTGCTAGCTATGTTGATGGGATTCCGGGTTCCACAATGCACAACAATCGTGCTCCGTTCACATTATGTTCTGTTCAGTATAACGTTACACAATCAATCATGGAATAAAGGTGAGAACGTGAGCAAGTTTTTCACAAGTGTACAGAATAAAATACAACTTGAAAATCCAGAGAAAAATTTCCAAGTCCGAGTTATTTGTTATTCCACTTCAACAGTTGACTGAAAATGCACATGGCAAATGTACAGTTGTTTCATATATTACAAGGTGTGGTCCATTGATTATTCTCGACAGAGCCAAGAATTTAAGTAAATGGTGAGATACACATTTTACAGATGATTTTATTGACATGGGTTTCTGTGAATGTCAAGTAATGTGTATACTCGCTGCGTTCACAAATTGCAAATAGTCTTAGAAGTGTAATAAGCCATATTCCTGGAAAATTAACCCTGAATAATCCGTATTAAATTTTATGAACCACCCTGTACTTGTAATTGTGTTGGTGCAAGATATTTTTTTTAATTCTGTGGTTTGTTTTCCATGCCGTCGCCGTAACTCTTCAATTCTCAGTATTAAATTACTGTAGTTGAGAGTGGGAATGCCTGTGCTGCTGGCGTATGTGGCTAATGGACGCCGAAGTATTTTGTAATCCCAGAGAGAGAGCAATTAGATGTTTTGGATGGAGTCCATGATGTTCTGTGTACAAGGTGACAAATATATAAAATATGACTCGAATTTAGGATTCCCATACTGCCCGCCGTTATCAAAGGACAGGCATAATCATTTTGCAATAAATTAGCTAACCCGTTTATATCAGGAAAAGCGTGGTGACGTTCGGCTGGCAAGGACAAATTCCTAGAGCCTGGCATTCAAGGAAAACTCACTCGCAATATAAATAATCAAAATAACTTTGCTTCGTGTTATCATTAAAGATTAAAAATAATTGCGAATATAATTAATAGCTACAACATCAAGGTCAAGGTCAAAGGTTATTTTAAATCCAATATTCGGGTTTCCAACATACACGTGAGGCCGCCTACAGGGCCATGACCCTTAATTAATTACAAATTTTGAGCCATTTTAAAGAAAAGCGGCTGAAATGCATTATAAATATCTGTATTAAGGAGTAGATTGTCAATATTTGTAACGGTTCATACATTTCTGGGTCGCCCCGTACAATTTGTTACATCAGTTCAGAACCAATCTTTCATACCACCCAAGTAAAAGTCGACATCTCATTTGGAGACTTGGAATGAAGAATCAATCCAGACTTGCTTTTATTGTTTCAGGGAATGTTGCAATTGATTGTTTAATAAACAAACTTTGAACTTTGAAGATTTGTTTAGGCACTGGTCAAGTCGCCTAATATGAATTGTAAAATTAAATTTATACGTTATGGGTCGAGTTTCATTCCACCACAAATAAAATGAAAGATGGGAAATTAGTATTAATTACAACCACCTCTGATATGCATGTTCGTTGAACATCTAAAAGTAGCAATGTAGAAATTTGATTACAAAAATTCTGAATATTTGAGCATAGTTACAATTGCAATTTAATAATCATATAAAAATACATCATAAGCCAACACATCATGTGCGTGCATGTGTGTTGTTTCGTGTCGCATGTCATGTGTGTTTATTTATGACGTGGTGGGTTGTAATGTGTATCATTTGTATTGTATTTGGTTATGTTAT